>JAXCGZ010000208.1:40000-108351 GCA_037179515.1 Halocaridina rubra
AGTTTCTTGTTCAATATACATATATATTCCGAGAACTCAGTGCAATGCACCAGTCGCTTATATATATATATATATATATATATATATATATATATATATATATATATATATATATATATATATATATATATATATATATATATATATATATATATATTTATATATATATATATATATATATATATATATATATATATATATATATATTTATACACACACACACACACACACATATATACACATATATATATATATATATATATATATATATATATATATATATATATATATATATATATATATATATATATATATAAACTATTTATAAGGAATGTCACTATTTTCCCGTCCAATGAGATAGTCAAAACAAAGTTACGAACTCATATTTAAGAATTTATACATATACAGTGACCACAATTCCCTTGTAAGAGGGGTGACCTAGTCAAAGAACACATTCACCAGACTTCGAACACTTCCTCTTGGCTCCTGCGGATAAGAGGAGTGATCTGGTGAATGTGTTCTTTGACTCGGCCAATTCTCTTACAAGGGGAACTGAGGCCATTGTACATGTATGTGTGTATGTATGCATGTATGACCTCACAAGTAAATGGGAATGTGTGTTTGTAGTTTCGTTACCTAAGGATTCCTCAAGTTTTCTCTCTTCTGGTATAAAAGGAATATTCCACAATGAAAAACAACTCAAAAATACACAATTTCAGGGAGTTTGTTCCCAAACATTTTGATTGATATCAGGTGGGTAAAACATACATTATGTACGTGTTCTTTTATGACAACAAAATGCAAGAGGAACTTTCATTTATCGAGCTACCTTTTAAAGCCAGAGCAATGTGTACACCCCCATGAGTTAAAAGTTCAATAAAAATACATAAAAGTTAGCTTTAAATCCACACGAGAGCCTTTCAATGGCCCCTTTTTACAAAGAACACCTTTTCTGTACCTCTCCCTGAAGGTCCAGTCGAGAGCTTGGTTGCTTTTGGTTATGCGTAGCCTCCTCCGCATCGTCTCTTTCCCCCTCTTTATATTCCTCCCTATTTCATTTCCCTTCCTTTATCTCCGCCCACTTTCTTCCAGAATCAGTTCCTCTTGGCTTACCAAACACCTATTTTCCACTAAGAAAATTTTCACTCGTTATGTAACTGACAAGAGATTCTTCTTCTTTTTTCTGTTTTCTCTCTTATATCCTTTTTAAGTAATCCTCATTTACAACCAATTTTTACCCTCCTCCCACTTTATCTGCCTCAAGCATATTGCTCCTGGATCCATCTGCCACTCACTTACAATATCTTTGTAATTTCAGAATTTCATTCTAACAAAAGTTCTCTTTCAGAGTGACATTTCACTTTTTAATTAAAAAAATGTGAATTACAAAACTTTTTCCCCTCTAATAAAATCTCTCTCTCTCTCTCTCTCTCTCTCTCTCTCTCTCCAAGCAGCATCAAGCAACGTCTGACTCCACAATGGGCAAAAACCAGCATACGTGGGCAGAATGACCTCGTCCCGAGCTCCACCTGCCATTATGTACACACATGCGTGCAAATACCTACATAAAGCAGTACACATTCACAACACCATCTGCCACTAAATACACACATGCGTACCAATACATATACAAAGAGTACATAGTCGCCACTGCCATGCAAGATAAAAAGTCACGCAGGACTGCGTCTGAGCAATGCATATGCAGCCTCATTACTGTGGTCTACTAACATTCAAAAATGTCAGAACTTAAAATGTAGCGCAATACCTCATACACAAACGCAAAACAGTGAAAACAAATTCCTAGTTCCAAATTACCTGTGTACATTCGCACCGACAGTAAGTAGTTACCAAATAGAGACTGAATACATCTATATCGGACGAAGCTGCCATTGTAACAAACTTCTACAGGATGGTAGGCGCCCATACATTCTTAATGCCTTCAGGTGCCCATATATTCCTAACTCCTGCAAGATGGTACCCAGGCATTACGAAATTACTACAAGTAGGTGTCCAAATGTTTACCGTGCATAGAAATTACTTACTACAAGTAAACGTCGAAATGTTTACTAACTTCTAAAGGATGGAGACCATGTTTTACTTACGCCTTCAGGAAGGTGCCAATATTACTAACCTCTACTAAAGGGTGTCAGATATTTGTAATTAATACAGGTAGGTACCCTTACCTTGCCAACTCTTACAGGAAGGTTCCTCCATACGTTCCTAACTCCTAGCAGAAGATGCCTATACCTAACAAACCCCTACTGGAATGTAGCTGTCTATACATCACTACCTATTACAGGAAGGCGTCCGCATTACTATTACATCAAAGTGTGCCATATATCGCCAACTCTAAACAGGAAGGTACACAATACACAGGAAGGTACCTATGCATAACATACTTTTCCAGGAAGGCGCACATACAGGCAGGTGACCTCATATTCATTCAAATCCCAACTTTAAATAATTTGTATCTATCCCTTTAAAACATGTATTTCCCAATTCCAAAAAAACATCAATTAAATCTGAATATGTCTTAATCACCAGAAATTATGCATTCAGAGTCTGCAAAACATTTTCTAAGGTTGATGAAAATGATAAATGATTCAGGATTCATTTTCGAGCATACCCTGTTTGGAAAGGATAGGTTACCACCCATAATAATCTCCCAGTTGCATGTGTCTGGAGGTTGTGAATGACAGACTGGCAAGATTGCACATAACACACCCTCAACATCAAAATTCTTATTGCAACACTAAAGGAAAATAGCGTTATGTATGAATTATTGTATTTCATGTATGTATGTATATGTGTATATACATATGTCCATACGTATGTATGAATGCATTTATGTATTTTAGCATATACGTGTATATGTGCATAGAAGTATTTTTATACGTATGCGTATGTATCCATGTACGTATGTGTGTTTACATATGCATGCAAGTATGGTTGTGAATATGTATATATGTAAGAATGCATGCATACACACACACACACACACACACACACACACACACACACACACACACACACACATCTATATCTATATATATATATATATATATATATATATATATATATATATATATATATATATATATATGTATGTATGTATGTATGTATGTATGTATGTATGTATGTATGTATGTATTATCTTTTTAGCTGCCCATTCTCCTGGGACACAATTGCAGTACCTCCTAATAAGATACTCTGCGTGCAGAGATTTCCAACTCGTTCGTGGTGTAGTGGGTAGAAGAGTGGATTATTACAGCCAAAAAGAACTCACTTTCGAGTCCAACTCAAGGGAAAAATTGACATTTTCTCTAAGTTACGTCGAGGGTGTGGAACTGTAGAGGCGTCTGTCGTCTCCCAGAACGTGATAACTCAGCAGGGATGAGAATTACACATTTGAACACTGTAAGTTATAGGTGCTATGAAATGCACTCAACCCCGAGACAGGGCATACAGTTGGTAATGCCTTTTGTATATTCGAGGACTGTCAAGTATGTTCTAGGTTCGAATCCCAAACGGCGGTAGTTATATGATTTATGGTTCACATACGCTAATGCAAAGAATAAATGCTTTCTTAAATTTTAATATCACAATTATATTACATTAAAAATAAATCACGAAAAGAAGAATATAAGTGTTGCGTTTTATCCTGTTAATCGATCAAGCTCGATAATAGGTATGCATATGCCTTTCCTGAATGGACAAAACGGGGTATTAATTCTCTTTAGTATTTACGACCACGCCCATCACGATTTTCACACCCATTATTTCCACCCATCTACCCATCGTTAATCAATTCACGTTTCTTCAGCGTCGCTCTTCATCCGCCTACAGCTAGCAAATTCCGGTTCCGTCATGCAGCATACGTGTCGAAGTTGAAGGAATACGCGTTTGTTCCTTAATTCCAAACGATATTTTACGGTTTTCAAAGAGATATGAATTGGAATTCTCCAGTGAATACCTTCATAAAAAGGATCAACTGGAGAAAACCCATCTAAGGTCATCGGAGGGTGAGCTTCCTTAAATTTTACTAACTTAGCTAACCAAACCTAATATTGAGCAACACTAATACCCCATTTTCCAGAGCCCCCCCTTCACTATTTACTATAATACGCAAGTAATCGCTATAGGTGTGCTGTCTTTTGGTTTGTTAATCTAACCTGCTGGCTAGTACAGTGGTAACGCGCTGGCTTCGCATTCATGAGGTCGAAAGATCGGTTCCCGTCCAAGACCGAGAGTTTAAGCTGTTTACTGGCAGGAACTGCTGTGGGTGGACACCACAGTGGGGGGTTGGGGCTTACCCTGGCTGACGAATACCCATTGTATTGAAATGGAAATAAAGTATTATTTATATTATTATAAGAAATGCTACTCCCTCATTTCGGCTCTTAAGACTCCCGTATCTATATACCATTCTACAGAAGCTATGATTACGTATGCTTTCCTAAACATACCAAATGTTATTTACATCACACCCCCATTCCTAGCTGGGGACTCCCCCGCCCAAATTCCCCCTAACTAATTACTTTTATACACAGGCTATCATTAAGCATGCTCTCCGTTATATTTACTTATCTAACGAAACCTAACTTAACCTAATATTATAATAACAATAATTTCTCATTTTCCCAGACAACTCTAACCTATTTACCATTATATACTTGCTTCGCCTATTTTTTTTTCTTTTTACTTTATTTCATCTCTGGAAACAATGAGGTAATAACAAGTATGAATCATGCTGATCATTAGTTGTTTATGAATTACTAAATTCTCTAGTTCTTATAAGCTAATACAAAATATTCAAAGTCTGCATGGAAAAATATTTACGTGATATGTGCAAATAATAATCACATGTGTACGAGATTGTATATGCCGACAAGATATGACAAAAAAAAAAAAAAATACGTATCCTGATTTAGTCTCATTGCCTTAAAATTTTAAGCAGACTGAATGAACTGCCCAAAATGAAGCCTGACTTCTAAGTGACATCACTTATAAGAGCTTCAATGATGATGATGGACTGACATAACGAAAACGAAGGATAACATGATTAATCAGTGATCAAGTTCGTTCCCTACAGATATCATTCCATTCGTCTGCAATCCTGTTCCATGTGCCAGGGATAAAAATCTGCCCATTCACAAGCACTCATTAGCCTCAGACTAACAGGGTTTCTATCATTCTCTGGCATTACTGATATCAATCACACATTCATATCCACGGTCAAGATGCATGTGCCAGTGGAAAACCTGCCTATTCCTGAGGCCCCCTTATGCTCAAAATAAAACGGTTACGATCATTCTCAAGCGTGGCTGAAGTCAATCAGCATATGTGCTCTCAATCATTTGTGCATATTAACAATAATATGTGATTCACGATCCATATGCAAAAGGAGATATAAATGCCCTATCATGAGGTCTTGTTATGTTCACACTATCAGGATAATAAGCTAACATTCTCCTACATTAGAGTAGGGCCATAATGAAAGTGTTTTTACCTATAGGTAGCGGGTTACCAAGTTGAGAGAGAGAGAGAGAGAGAGAGAGAGAGAGAGAGAGAGAGAGAGAGAGAGAGAGAGAGAGAGAGAGAGAGAGAAAAAAAAATAAAAAAAAATATATAAAAAGGACCCAATGTCGAGCCCACCACATTAAAAAAAAAACTTTACACTTTCATTTCGTCAATTGAAAGATGTGGAAGGAACTGTAAAGGTGCCTGGCACAGGATCCTGTTAACTCAGCAGGTGTGAGGATCCTACAATTGGAAGTGGCAAGTAACAGATGGTATTAAATGCAATCAGCAACAAGAACAGAGTATACAGTTGGTACGCCTTACGTATACTCGAGGATTGTCTACTCTGTTGTATAAATTTCATTTTTATATGAGAAAATATAAGATATTTATCTTATTTGCTGAGGTAATATTCATACCCGGTAAAGGAGGCAGGGAGATATGGAACACTCCGTCTAAACTGATTCATTGTAACAAATTCTATTCACAATTCTTCACACATCTTCACACGACCCACTTTGTACAAGCCAGTTATCAGGCATAAGAAGACAGCTGCAAAATCCAAATATCAAACAAAAAAATATTTTTTATTTAAGTGAAAACACTACAGAAGGATAAAGTGACCAAAAGGTAAGGAAAAACGGAATGAGAAGGAGGGGCAACACAATGATAAAAAGACAATGGAGGAAAGAAACGGGAAGAATACAAAGGAGAGAGAGAGAGAGAGAGAGAGAGAGAGAGAGAGAGAGAGAGAGAGAGAGAGGAGAGAGAGAGAGAGAGAGAGAGAGAGAGAGAGAGAGAGAGAAGAGAGAGAGAGAGAGAGAGAGAGAGAGAGGTTAATACACGGATATTCACATAAAAGGGGAGGAATACAAAAGACAGAGAGCGAAATACAGTTTAATAGACAGACAGACAACGAAAATGTGTACTGTAAAACGCCCATGAACACAATGAGATCAACCTGGGTATAAGAGGTAGAGAATACGGGACGTTCTTCGTATAGTAGTTTTTAGCAACTCAACAGAGATAAAATGAGTATACAAACAGTTGGGTAAGATCGGCTGCAGAAGAGCAATGCCATAAGCTCAGGTTTGGTAAGGACAAATATACCCTAACCATATAGCAGTCCTAAAATACTTAAACAAATAAATAAAACAAGACAAAAGTTTCTTTCACAAATTAAAGCCTTTGGTCTCCAGTTAATATAAACAAAGAAACTATGAAGTAAACAAATAAAAAAGTAATTTTTGCCCTAAAAGGAATTGATATAATTATGAAATGAATGAAGACAAAAACGGATGAATAGTCAAAACTATCAATTTTAGTTGGCAAAGAAGAAAAAAAAAAGTAAAATTATGAATAGCAATTTACTGAGACTTACTAACCTTAAAGGTTAGTCTCTTCCCCCCTTCCCCCCAAAAAAAATTATGACTGAATAAATATTAACCTACACGATAGGATGCCGCATTTTTTTTCAACATAAAATTCATGACGACTTTATGTTATAATTAATAAAAATGAATGCAAATTTGGTATACTTACCTAATAAGAAAAGCTCAAATAAGAAATAAAACAAGAATGAACTAAAAAAAATGTTGATAATTCAAAACAATTTAACTATTGGAAGGAAATTCCGGCTGAATTATAAGTTAAGAATGGTCCATTTAATTAATTAAAGCAAGTAAATATCGTGAGTCCAAAGGAAGAAAAGAATCCAGGTGAATAAAAAAAAAAAATAAGAGGGAAGGGGCGGGTTTGTGAAAGCAAAGTAAAGCGAGAAAGTATCGTGAGTGGAAAAGGAGTTTAGATAAAAGATAATATAGGTCAGGGCAAGAGAAACTCCCCCAAAAATCCTGAGTCACAAACGAATCAAATTAAGGGAAGGGCAATAAGAGGTGGTGGTGTCCTCATAAGCCCAAGAAGAAAGTGAGGGAAAAATTCAAAATATGAACTACGCGTGATAGAGCAGCTGAAACGGGCTGATGAATTAAGTTCATATTGAGAGAGAGAGAGAGAGAGAGAGAGAGAGAGAGAGAGAGAGAGAGAGAGAGAGAGAGAGAGAGAGAGAGAGAGAGAGAGAGAGAGAGAGAGAGAGAGAGAGAGAGAGAGAGAGAGAGAGAGAGAGAGAGAGAGAGAGAGTGATGATGCAAGGAAATGCTTTACTTTTTGTTTTCCAATTTGCAAAACAATATATATATATATATATATATATATATATATATATATATATATATATATATATATATATATATATATATATATATATATATATATAATATATATATATATATATATATAATATATATATATATATATATAATATATATATATATATATATATATATATATATATATATATATATATATATATATATATATATATATATATATATATATATATATAATATATATATATGCCTCATTGTTTGGACAATTCGTTATCATAAACGATCTACAAATAAACACTTGTTGCTACGATGTTTCAGTACATATAAATAGGAGGAGGTAAACGCGTTGTTGTGAAACGACATTGTTTAAATTTTCATTCCAAGGCAGCGACTTTCCCAAGCAAACGAGAAAAACGATAAATGACGGTATAGAAAATAAGCGATGAAAGAGAGATAAGAAATAACAGAAAGGGTAAAAGACGCGAATAACATATATAACAAAAACAAAGTTACAGGTTCTATCCATGCCGTGACTAAGCGAAACGATGCGCGAAATACAAAAGAAATGTGTGACAGACACAAAGACGAAACAAATTAAAAAAAAAAATGTGCATAAAGAGTAATATGATATTAGCGACTAAAAGTTAAACAGGCGAGAGGAAAATATGAAAAAAAAAGAGGAGTAACACTAGAATGAGAAAATAAAGCCAACAAAGAACAAGCTTAAGGAATCAAGCATTGCAGACACAATAGAGAGTTCTGTCATGCAGACCCCAAGCAAGTCAAGGATTCCGAGAGCTCTTTAGACCATCCATTCTGATGTACGCTACCACGAACACTCCACATTCCTTGCCCAAAACCGTGATGTGCACTCCCGCTCTTAAAGATAAGGCGCATGGTAAAACCACGATGCAGAAAAAAAAAAACGCAGCTTCCATACTTCACTGACGGTCTTCCAGGACTGCTGAAGTATTCTATACAAGGATCATGCGAGAGATTCCTCTCTATACTATACGAGAGACGTGCAAGAAAGATTCCTCTCAAGTATGCTCGACGGGGCAGCTCAAACCTGATGTTTATACCATATTAAGAAACTTGACAACTCATATTCCTGCCGAGTTGTGGGAGCAGTAATGATGATTTTACTTAAATTCAACTGATTTTAAGGATAAAAAGAAATGGAAACTGAATGAGAGGAAGAATATAACAAAAAGGCATATCAATTTAAAAAAAAATCTCAAATCAGGATTTACATAAAAAAAAACTTCAATTATAGGAATTTACTGCGAATTACTACTATTTTTGCCTCTATATGTCACAACTATAGTCTATAATTGACTGGCGCGTGGACACAAGTTGGAGCTGGGGGATTAAAGGTGGAATCTCTTCCTAAAGCTCTGCAGCCAGGCTAGTTACTTTCCAACTGGTGTGCCTAACCAAAGCGCTACCGCGGCCGGAGACTCTATACGCATATACTAAATAAATAAGTATGCATTAAGCACCGAAAGTCTGAATTCCAACTATTAATACGGCCAAAAAAAAAAAAGTACTCAAGAACTCACACTGTTAAAAATAGAAAGAAGAAGAATAAGAATAAGAAGGGTATATCCTTTTCGTGTAAAGATGTGCTTGCCGAAGGATAGGATAGGATACTATATTATCCAGATCAAGGGATGCGGCAGACACGAAGGTAGAGTTTCTGCATTGCAAATACATAAACACAATGATGATGATGCGTGATTTCAAAACTAACGAGTCCAATTACTTTTGACCGATTTCTTAAACAGTGTAAACCTAGGATACCATATTGTTAGTTAGCTAGACACACACAAATGGATTTCATAAACGCATCTGACGCGGTTCTGTGTATGGCTAGGATCCCGTACGGGATCCTAGCCATACACAGAACCGCGTCAGATGCGTTTATGAAATCCATTTGTGTGTGTCTAGCTAACTAACAATATGGTATTCTAGGTTTACACTGTTTAAGAAATCGGGCCTTTGACAGCTAATACAGTTTCGAATATCAATGAGGAATTGCTTGTTTGACTCCATAATTATATCAAAATGGGAAGTCAGTTGCCGGATATCATCAAAACGGATATTCGATTTCTTAATTATATCAAGGTAGGAGAGTCGATTCATGATATAAATCAAATTTTAAAAGGAGTTAATTCCAGATTGTGTCAAAACTGGAATGGCTGATTACTGATCATACAAAAATGGGAAAAGTTAATCCTTGAGAACAATTCCTGTTAATATTGGTCTATTCTAGTTCGTTTGATTTACTGGAAATAAATTCCGATATTAGCCACCGTATTTAGGTGATATATATATATATATATATATATATATATATATATATATATATATATATATATATATATATATATATATATATATATATATATATATATATTAATCATGTGTCTGTAGGATGGCCCATGGCACCAGTCGCCCGTTGCAATACTATAGCTGAAAGGTCTCTTGGACTTAAATAGGATGGTCCAGGACTGTCCGATGTTAAGTCTTCCTTCAGTTACGGTTCTCTTTCTATGCCTACATCAACACCGAATATTGCTAGATATTCGTTACACATTTCTTACTATTCCTTCACATCTAACAAGTCACAACACTTGCCATCTCTGTTTCTCTTTAATTTTTGTTTTCTTCTTGCCCAGGCACGATGAGGGCAGATTTTTTTTTTTTTTACCCGTCCTGGTGTCACAATCATAAAATAAAAAAATTATATATATATATATATATATATATATATATATATATATATATATATATATAAATAGATAGATAGACAGATAGATATATAGATAGACAGACAGACAGAGAAAGAGATGATGCAATAATCAGATTTCAATTTAACATATTTCTGTGATTTATCTCTGACAAAAATAGTATAAGCAGTACACGGAATATTTAGTTTAATTGGTCCACACATGAAATATTCAATTAAACACGATTTAGTTATCAACTGTGTAAAACGCTGCAAAAAAAAAAAAGAGCTTCACTTATCGAAATATACTGTTTCACCTTGATCCATATATATCTAATGGCCTGCCCACTAGCTAATACCACACCAGGAAAGCCATTATTTTTCAGTTGTTATTCAGAGGTAGCTTCCACATGAGATACTGTACGAGCCACGTTGTTTCACATAATCAACTTGAAGTTTCCCAGTGTTCATGGGGGTCGATGTATTTCACCAGTATCTTGGGGAGCAGTTATGACTTTAGTGTATGTGTGATTACGGCTGGATAACCTTCCTCATACCAAACCACTCCACTGATCCAGGCTTGGAACCCACATTATCTTGACCCACCCTTAAGAGGCTGACTTTGTTCACCAATGGCCTGACTCTTTCTCTACTTCTTCACAGGAAATTATCCTATGGGGTCGCTGTTACTCGCTATCTTGTTGAAGACTAGTGTTCGTTTTGACTCGGTGTTTCATGGCCGGATGACCTTCCGAATGCCAACCAATTCCAGTTTGGAATGAGACCGGCACTGCGGCGAGCTGTCTTGCTCCCCCTACTAAAGGCTACAAAGTTATTTGACACATCCGACCCAGTCGGAAATGGGATGGATGGGAGAGGGTGAGGACGCAGCATCCTTTGTTGACATGTTGCATCTCCTTGACACTCTGACCAAACACCAGCTGCTCCCGCGGGTTGTATATATATACCTTCACCAGCTGCTTCGACTTGTTTACAACTTTTGCAACTAACTCGCTTCTCCTTATGACTCCCTTCTGCACCTCCCCATTCTGCCTTCCCCTCCCCCTTCTAAATCAAATATCCAGAATCTCTGCCCAGACCACCACCTGCCCCTCTCTGTTAGCCATGATAAAACTCATAATGAAGGAATACAGGGACTACTTTTTTTTCAGTTTGGGGGGGGGGGTTGCAAACAAAAGTATATCTTGAATAATAGATAATATGAACTCGACTATATATATATATATATATATATATATATATATATATATATATATATATATATATATATATATATATATATATATATATAATATTTTTTTTCTTTTGTATGCAGATAACTGTACATGGATACGTGCACATGGGCATTCCCAGTGATATTGCAGTTGTTAAACATTACAATCTAAATATGGTTATGTATAAACAAAATATCAATAGAATTTGCAATGAATTTTAAATATCATAGCAAGTAATTAAGAAAAAAATATAGTGTAATAATTAATTGATGGCAGAAGATCACTCTGCGATTATTAATTAAGAGTAATATATTATGGTTTACATGTATTAATAGCAGAAGAGCAGTCTGCGATTATTAATTAAGAGTAATATTTGTAACAATAATTTTCAATGGCCCTTGTTGAGTGCTATCATTTGAGTTAAATTTCCACTTTACCACAGTACCACTGCAGACAATTTGAAGCAGATATAGAATAACAATTTTCAGGTTCTGTAACTTGGCTGAGAACAATAAAAAACAAAGTTCAAAGGAAAGATAATTTGTACTCCTAGTAACGTTGCAAAAAATGTTCTACGGAGATGGTTCTGTTCATGATCTTACACTCTGATATATATATATATATATATATATATATATATATATATATATATATATATATATATATATATATATATATATATATTATTTGTTCAATATCAACAACAAAAATTTATTTTCATTTCATAGCCCTTAGTAGAAAAGAGAGTCCGTGACGTAAAACAGGAACAGAACAGTATGAGAAAATTTCGCCCCTTGAAGAAAGCTGTTTAACCACTAATCCCTCATATATCATGGTGTACTCACTAAGGCTCGTGATTTGCTGGGAAAATAAAATGCATTATTACCCTCTTTTTCTCATCCCCACGTGACTTCGTAAAATATAGAGGCTACAAAAATTCTTGCACTGTCAAACTCGAGACCTTTAGGTTGGAATTAGTATTAATTTTCTGCAAAATCAAGAGCAGAAAAGTTGATTAAAAAAAAAAAGGAAGCATACCATAATATGACCCGAGATCAGAAAAGCGAACAGAAACAGTACCATCCATTGAAAGAAGAATATAAGAGAGGATTTTAATAAAAACCGACATCAGGAAACCTGAAACGAAACCGTAGCATCTACTGAAAAACTGTAGAAAATCATCACCAAAACAGACCATCAATAGTAGCAGCATAACAGCATCAGTAGGAAAACCGGCTATATCAGCAGTCAAAGCGGCACCCCTTATCAACAGCAACGGGGGCGAAAGAGGCCGGACTTGGGAGGGGTTCAGCACAGTGTCAGGTAAGATAAGCATCGTGCGTGTGTGTGTGTGCGTGTGATGCCGAGACGAATTCCTGTGTGGCATGTGAGACAACCTTGGCAATGACACACTTAACTAACCCGGCGGCAGCGTCCATTCTGCAGAGAAAGAAAAGAAGAAAAAGTAGAAGAGGAGGAGAAGCAGAAGGAGGCGCCAAGAAAGAGGTGGCCTGAGTGAGAGTTAGGTCGCCAGAGCCAAAGAGGAAGGGGATCGAAGGAGGTAGCAGAGGGACCTTACGCTGCAGGATGTAGAGGGAGGGAGGGACACACGAGGGTGTATCCCAACCAAGTCCTAACAAATCCAAAACAGCCCTTTCTACCCCTCCTGACCAAAGGCCCTACCATCATGAACCAACGCCATGGAGGTCGTATCCTGCCAGCACTTTCTCACACCTGCAGGTCAAGATTCCACGCCTCTATCGCCTATGGAATCTTTTTTTTCTTTATATATATATATATATATATATATATATATATATATATATATATATATATATATATATATATATATATATATATATATTAAGTGAATTATTTGCTCAGAATATATCATAGGTGAATTATTCAAAGTTGATAATGAAATATATATTATGTATCATCCACACTGCATTATATGCAGAGAGAGATGCTAATAATAATAAAAGAGGCAGCAGCTTCACGATTTTATAGCGATATTAATCTCATCAGAGAATTCCACAATGGAAGACGAACTCTTCTGGGCCCAACTTGAATATCTGTCCATTTATTCGTTGATTTTGTTTCTTTAAGATAGCCATTTTAAGATAGGCTTCCAAAATGAAGCTAATTTTAGAATAGAAATCCTATTACTAGGTCACGTGCAGTTTCAAAACTAAATAATATTGAACGCAGTGGAAAGTAAGTGAAATTACGCACACACACACACACACATGCTTTCCCAAAAGAAGCTTTATAGTCATGTTTATGTCTTTTATTTTTCGCTAAAGTTACATAGTTTAATTTATTTTCTTTTTTTCCAAGGGCTAACTTTATTGACCGAAACTTTTGTGGAAAAAAAACACACATTACACATTAAAGCATAATGTTTGTAAAATGCGTATATGGAGAGTCGCAGTTTCACAGTACTTTACACCCACACTATCTATCAATTCGCTAGTCCATCAATTTGTCAATCATGCGCTCGCTATCTCTTCACATATAATGACAAAGAAGCACTTAATATGTAAACCTCTCTTCTACATTAAAAGTAATAATTTTTTAATTTACGCATTTTTTTAATTATATCTACTTATTTAAACGCTTTATCAGTAATTATCAGTTAAAAAATCCCTGTAAAATAAACGATTATAGAAAATGTACACACACACACATATATACACACACGTGAGCCATATTATTATTATTATAGTTATTATAATTAATATTATTATTATTATTATTATTATTATTATTATTATTGTCATTTACTTTTTATAATTCTTCTTATTCTTCTGCTTCTTCTTTTCTTCTTCTTCTTATCATTATTATCATTATTATTATTATTATTTATTATCATTAGTAGTAGTAGTAATAGTAGTAGAGCTACTCAACAACAACAACCAAAAAGTATTCCCTTTTCTACAATTCCTCCCAAAGAAAACAGATTATTCAATCAAAGGAAAATTATCCAAATAGATATTGATCAATTTTTTCTCCCCCCTCTCTCTCTCTCCCCCCCCCCCAAGACGACCGACCGTAACCTGTGATTGCTGCTCTTCTGTACCCCCCACTTGACAAAACCTTCTTTTAAGGCAAGTAAATCATTTGCTCTATATTCACTTCCATCATGTTTTTCTTTCTACATTTTTAATTAAACATTTCTTTCATGATTTCTTAAGAAATACTTTCTTTCATATGATTGCCTAGACAATGCTTTTGCGCGCCTGCTGGCTAGTACAGTGGTAACGCGCTGGCTTCGCATTCACGAGGTCGAAAGATCGGTTCCCGTCCAAGACCGAGAGTTTAAGCTGTTTACTGGCAGGAACTGCTGTGGTTGGACACCACAGTGGGGGGTTGGGGCTTGCCCTGGCTGACGAATACCCATTGTATTGAAATGGAAATAAAGGTTTATTATTATTATTATTATTATTATTACTCTCTCTCTCTCTCTCTCTCTCCCCTTCTCTCTTATTATTATTATTATTATTATTAATCATTGTAATTATTATTATTGTTAGGATTTTCCATTATCATCATTATCTTTTTCTTACCATTATCATTATTACTGCTTCTTTTTTACTTATTACATTCCAATTAGAGAGACTATATTTTGTAATATTTTATTTTTAGGTTAAGAATTCTTGTTTATTTTTATCCATTATTTTAAATATTCCAAAATGTTCTCTGATCCTAATTGATATTCTTATTTTCCACGCCAAATATGCTCCATTTTATGGAATTAGAATTTATATTCTTCTATTTTTAGCATTATTATTATTATTATTATTATTATTATTATTATTATTATTTACATTTTCTAGTTTCATGAACACTATAAATATCCCATTAAAGAGTGCGCAATCAATCAAATTCATTAGAAATTATAATTACATACTCTCTTTTTTTTCAATTAACTAGAAATATCATTTCCTGTATTTCTTAGTCTTCACCGATTAGGGGTGCCACGGTGCCACAGTGGTTAAAATACTCGATTAGGGAGGCAGAGCCAAGCAATCGAACCTACCGCGGGTGCTTTTGCAAGGACATCCAGCCTTTACATTTCCAGCTTCAACCTCTCTGCGTCCACTCATACAATGATCATATAGAATCTGAATTTCAGATCAAAACTTAGCACGAGGGTCTGCCCCTCACTTTTTATCTCTTACTTAATTTAATTTTCGCGCTTTTCCCTCCAATTCCCTTACATCCTTAATCCCATCCCCCCCTTTTCCCCCTCCTATCCTATCCCATCCTAAAAAAAAAAAAAAAACTCATACAATGAAGTTGAATAGTGACACAAAAATGGCAAGAATATAGTCGCATCTTCTTCAAGGAATAGAAAAACCATTTCACATATATAGCGTTTCAAAAACATTTATTCAATAAAAACATAACATTACATACTTGTTCTTCATTCCATAATAGCATCGCATGGGTTTTTTTTTTCCTTTCCAAAAGAAAAAAAAAGGAATCAAATCACATATAGAATCTTCAGTGAATAAATAAAAAAATCATGCTAATGCTTTTCATTGAATTAAGTATCATTTCGCATATAAATTCTTCTCTAAATAAAAGACTCATCCATGATATTGTACTGACATACAATATCATGTTACATATATGTTCTTCAATGAATAAAATATTTCATATATGTTCTCCTGTTCATAAAAGCATCGCACATATGTTCCTATTTCACACAATCCGTGCACATGTGTGTTCTTTTCCCAATACAAGAATCACATACACGTTCTTTCAAGAAATTAATAATTTCACATATTTTCCCTTTCTTATAAGACCGTCATAATGTCCTATTATGGAAATATGAGAGAGTCTCCGCCCTTGTCTCCGTGTAATGCTACAGATGCAAAAAAAAAAAAAAAAAATCTTTTCCTTTTCTTCTGTCTCTCCAACAGCCCATGCATGACCTTCAGTAATCTGACCACAAGACCCACGGCGTCGTTTAGATATTAACAAACAATAGCTTTAAGTGGAATTTTTATCTTCTTATTTCAAGTCTGGCTTGAAGTATTTTTTCTATATCATATATATTACGATGATATTTCATTACATAACGAAAAATTTTCATTTTACACACACACACACACACACACACACACATATATATATATATATATATATATATATATATATATATATATATATATATATATATATATATACTGTGTACTTATATCTTTATTTTATACTGACATTAATTTACATAACGAAAAATAAGTATGTGTACTGCAGTAATTTTCTATAAATTAATAATGATTTTTTATGATATATACATATATGTGCATTTATATAATACAAACATATACTCATATACAATGGTCCAAATCCACTTTTCTAAGGGGATGGGCGAGTCACAGCACACAATTATTCAGCTCAGAGACAATTCATCCCATTCTATCTTTTTTTTCTTTTTTTTCGGGGGGGGGGGTAAATGAGGTCACCACAAAAACTGCAGGAATCATCATAGGTGGGTTCATAATGGAAAGGAGCATTAGTATAAATTGAAAAAGAATTGAATGTACACCAAAGATGAAAGTATTTTCAAATTAATATTCCAATTAGGTATATACAGCTTAGTAATATCCATCTACATCTAAACATGTTTGCACATTGATTAGAAAATGCTTTGGTCAACTGATGTAGGGCAGAATTAAAAATAATTTTATATAAGTTTTTATTTCATTTAGGCAGTCTATTGGGCCAGGCTTTGCAAAACTCAGTATATATATATATATATATATATATATATATATATATATATATATATATATATATATATATATATATATATATATATATATATATATATATATATAGTACACTTTGAAAAATTTCACTCGTTAGTTTTTTATTAGGAAACTTCTGTGGTAGACTACATCCTATTACACCGCCCTGTAGGAATTCTTTCTTTAAGTACCGTGTACACTAACATTATACCCTATACCTAATACTCATTACCAAACCAGCTATGTGCGTGGAGATTTTTGCGCAGCTCTGTATATACTATTCCTTCATATGCATAGAATAAAGTTTTAAACTTATTAACTCTGTAACTTTATTATGCGTCATCTATTGATCCACACACTCTTGTAACACCCTGTATATACTATTAATTCACATAATAATCAGAGTAATATTCTATACTAAACCTAATCTGTAACACTGAACCACGTACGGTGATTCCGACCTCCTCCAACACCCTGTATATACTCATTATTTATATATTGTACACACTATAAACTCATAATGAAGAGGTCTGGTCACTCTAAGAGGGTGTCATGCCAATAGGACAATGGCACCAGCATGCTCTCTCTCTCTCCTCCTGCAACCAATGAGGCTACGTGTCATAAAAGAAAAGACACTTGACATTATCATCAACAACAAATACAAGGCATAAACTATATTTTTTTTTCGGCAAAAGCTATTAAGATCAGTTTCTAAATGTAGTTATTTTCCATTATTTGGGTTGTGTAATGTACATATATGACCAAAATAAAATAAAAATTATTCTATAGTTGTTTTAAGAGTCAAATTTCGGCCTAGTCCCCATTCGAATGGGGGTGGAAAGAGACATGTTGGGGGGGGGGGCATGGAGATTAAGGCAAGGTTACCCTTCCTAACACTACGTGAAGGGAGCAAACTTGTGAATGTCAAGCCCGTTACTTCCCAAATTGCGTGATTTACCACTAATCTACTGCGGCCCTAAAAATCACTAATAATAACTAATGAAAACGGCCAAAACAACATGAAAAAGTGATAAATGAGTTCCATCTTCATTCCCAGCAGCTATTCGAGACCATTAAAAGTAGTATCTTTTATTTAATTATTTATTTATTATTATTATTAATATGCTATCGCTCTGTCTTTGCAGCCAGGTTCCCCTGCTCATAAAAATCTTCCTATCAGCAACACTCGATCTTACTGTAAGACCCTTCAGGCCTACCGTGACACTACAGTTAGTTAGTATGACCTTCAAGAATGAATGAAGGGGCCATAAATGCTCTTATTTGAGTGAATTGTTGCAGCTACTGAGTGACTACTTATGCAAGTACTCACGCTAATACTTGGTAAGAATCACTTTAATAAATGATTTAATGGAACGTAAAACATCTTTATGTGATTGGACTGAGGCGAGTAATGAGTCATTATTCGTGGTAATATCCATTCTAACCCTTTGTTAGCATGAATATAAAGAATAATGAAAGGACTATCATTAGCGTGTTGAAATGAAGGATTCAATATTCATTTCATTACTCATGCTAACTTTTAGTTAGAATGAGTTTAAAGAATGATTTAATGGACCATAAAATCCTTTTATTTCATCGACTCTGTTGATGCTAAACCGTAATAGGTGGTGGTAGTAGTAGTAGTAGTAGTAGTAGTAGTAGTAGTAGTAGTAGTATAAACTTCAAAGATAATACTTAACTTTAAACAACAGACATCAAGCAATAAAATAGATGAATTGAATAAGATGAATTTAGCAAAAATATATAAATAAAAAATAAGTATATAAAGTATATATAATAAATACATTATTATTTTAAATCAAAGGTGAGAGCCGTAAATAAAACAGATAAATAAAATAAACCCAAAAACACACAAAGAAGAAACCAAGAGGCTTCCAATAACTTCCACCAGAACAGGGAATAACATTAATGAAAAATAAAAAGCTTACGCGCACTCCCAAACACCTCCAATTATCATACTGAATACATAGAAACCAACAACACACAAAACTGAAACCATAACGCTCCCAATAACTTACACAGAAAAAAACGAAATAAAATTAATAGAAAAAATAAACTAAAGCACACTTCTAAGTACCTCAAATTTTCAAGTGAAACTAAAATGAATCAACAACACACGAGGATTCTCCCAAGGACTTCCTTAAGGATATGAAATCATATTTATGTAGCAAAAACACCCGCATACTGCCAATCACCTCCAGTTTCCATGTTGAACTATGAGAAACAAACAACATAGGAAAAAAATCATTACACTTCCATAGGATAAAGTTTACGTTAAATAAAAAAAAATCACGCACACTCCCAATCACCTCCAATTATCATGTTGAACTCACCACCACAAACCAATCGGAAAACAATCACTTCTGCAATGATACAGACCCAAGGAGTCAAAAGGTGGGCACCGCGAGCCAATGAGTCCTAAGAATTAGTAGTCCACAGCTAGGAAGGATCATGATCAACCATGATCAATCGTAGACAGAAGTACTTACTACAGCGCAAAAGCTGTTGAGGGAGAGCTAGCAAAATTGGGAGTTTTTCAGTGATCTAATAGAGTTAATAGCTTTGTTCACAACAGTTGTTGATAGATATAGGGAATAAAAATTTTGCAAACAAATTTTCATTCCTATACAGTCTAAAATATTATCCTACAAAGGCGAGAAATCAAAAAAGGCTTTAGGCCAAGGACCCAATTTGAACTCTTTTACAGCCTGAAAACAAACTAACATCGGTTAAAATACTGCTCCACCGTTGGTATGTGCCATTATATATCCCAATTCGACAGGGAATACACACAGACAGGTTAGAGATGGGGAATTAAGCCTAAATGCTCTTTTTAACCCCAAGCGTTGGACTCGAATACGGTTATGTCACTTCATAAACGAGAGCTCTAACCAATGCGCCATCGCGGTACCCAGGTAAAAACGCATATAAACCGATCATTTACGAGCAAAAAAATAACCCAGTAAAAACGTTTATATCATTGTCTTCATTGACGTCAAGTAGGAAGGTAGATTAAAGTATATGAGGACAAAAGCTAAATCACTTCTTGAAGAGGTTTACAAGTGATTTATATACAAGACACAAAATGGGACAGAAATAAAGGCAAGTCTTACGCCATTCTTATATAAAGTATCAGATTTAGTCATGACTGAAGAGGTATAGAACTTCATTGTATTTAGAAATAAATTCTGCCAAATCTACATGACCCTTTGGGTTCGATATTATTCAGAGAATATTAACAAAATAGATAACAATCTATTTGGCAGTAATCAGCTCAGTATCTATTCTGAGAACCCTAACACCTATACTTATATAATCAATTACTACAAAAACTTTATTTATATATATATATATATATATATATATATATATATATATATATATATATATATATATATATATATATATATATATATATATATATATATATATTAACTGAAAAAAATAAACTCCAAATTTAATTTACAACAAAATATATAAAGTTATATAAGTACCGTAAGTAATTAAAAAAATAAGTAATGAAATAAATAAATAAATAAATAAATAAATACACAGACGAAGTTTCTTGTTGCACACAAACGACAACTCCAAAAGCGAAAAAAAAAACGAATGATAAACTCTATTTACACAATCAATAACGATAACAATTATATTTATGGACTACAAGGAGCGAGAATAATGAAAAGAGGATCAGAGCAAGCTTCGGGATTTCGAACAACGCTAAATTCTTCTATGGATACATATTATTTAGAGACCTTTGGAAAGATAATAATAAATGACGAATCATCCCTAACAATACCGGTAATTAACTACACCTATACAAGAACACTTAGAATTTTTTTTTCTAAAAACAGGGGTAGAATAATGGGTGACAAACTATAGACCTCTTCATAAAACATTTCAACCTCTTTTCACGAGCATAAACAATGGGCAAATATTGCTTATATTTCTGTACTAACAGCCTGTTTTACCAAAAGAAACGAAAACAAAATAATCCATAATTATCTTCAAATATTGCCAAGCATTTTGTTGTAGCCCCCTCCCCTGGGGGAGCATGGATACCTCCACTGTCGCAAGTCGACTAATTGGGGTGGAGCGGGGGGACTGGAAATCCCCTTCTCTGCATTTTCCTCCCACAGAGTCAAATTTTCGCTCTGATTTAGCCATCCCCCTTAGGACTTCTTGCATAGATAGTTATATTGTGTTTTAATGCAGCCACTGTGAGAGCGAACAACCTTATCTCAGTGCTAGTCCCAAACCTATATGGATAGTTAGTTGTTAGGAAGGGCATCAGGCAGTAAACCTCTGGTCTAAAACCAGCCACTAATCTTCCAGAGGCACGCTAGAAAAAGTGATCCAGCTTGAATACAAGAAAGAATGTCGATAAACAAGACACGTATTGTGCTGTCACAACATCTGGTGCCGTCTCCTACTCCGCCATAAGGCTTTCTTAAGCGCGGTTTACACGGTCAAACGGTTCGTCGAACGCGGTTCCACAGACAAGTGTTTGAAGTGATGTTCGAACGTGTGAACGGGGTATTTGATTGTCGAACACGTTCGACAACCGTGTTCGACAACACTTCAAACACTTGTCTGTCGAACCGCGTTCGACGAACCGTATGACCGTATAAACCGCCCTTTACACTCTACCCTAGTGCCGTCTCCTACTTCTTCTCCTCTGTACTCAGCTTTTCCAAGTTTCACGCGGGGTTACTAAACTATAGTGATGCCTTTTTCTTAGCCATAATCATCGCTACCGATAATCTTTTGATAACAGTCAAGAGGTAAAAATGCTATTGCTGCCCATAAAAGTCAACAACTACACTATTCCCAAACCACCGTCATTAGAAGGTTGCACTGCAATCAGCTTGTTATCGAAAGGGCGAGGTTGGGGGGGGGGTTTAGGAGAGGGATCGGAATAACTAAGAGATTCTGTAGCAGTTTACTTTTGTGCGTTGTATGATTAAATGGTTTATATATTTCTCGCTTGCAAGAATATTCTACATTACCAATAAACACGTGAGATGTCACTTACATCCTTTTTGGCATTATTTAATAGTTCATAGACAAACTTAAGATTTTTCTATTCCTTTCTTTTCTAATTCTTTCCTTGGAAAGTTCGACGCTGAAAAAGCAATGATCATAAAAAAGAGAAAACGAAGAAAAAAGAAATACTGAAAGAGAAGCAAATAGAAGAAGAAGAAGAAGAAGAAGAAGAAGAAGAAGAAGAAGAGTTGGATTTCACTATTCTTTTCTCGCTCGCCAGAGAGAAAACATTCAATTATAGCCGAGACTAGTGACACTATAATCAATAAGCTATCCTCCATCGCTAGCACTATTTTTCTTATTCTTGTTTTTCCATATTCATTTTTCTTTTCTTTAAATTCCAGTCGCTGCCATAGCATTTAATGCCAAAAGATTCCTTTCGTACACAGCTGAGATTACTGACACTATATAATCAATAGTTATCCTCAATCGGCAACATTATTTTTATAAATATTATGTATTTATTCTTTACTTTAATTTTCTTTTTTTTGTTGTTCCTTTTGTTTGAAATCTAATTTTCATTAAAGGATTCAATGTCATCAGATTCTTTATTGCAGTTATAATTGAGATTATTGATACTGTAATTAATTTTATATCCTCTATTGCGAAACCTATTTTTATTCCATATTATTTACCTCTACCTGACGGGATGCAAGCCTTAGGTATATATACACTATTATTCCATGGCCATTTAGTGGAAATTATTACCGAAGTGTTAGGATGATAGAGAGCACTAGTGGACCTTTCCTTTCTTAGGTTTTTTCTTTTTTAATCACTGTGCCGACTCACCAGTCATAAGAAGATATTTGAGTTTTCTCCTCATTATAGAGCGACATTCCATTTAGTAACCCATTCGATTTGCAGTTTAACCCTTAAGCCGACTCACCCATGACAAAAAACACTTCATTCTCCCCCTCGATCGAAGCCTATTTTTTCTTCCTGCAAAAGTCTCTCAGTCAGATCATGTAATGTCAACCGCCTCCTCGAAAGATTGTTGTGAGGACGAGATAATACTAAGGTTGGAAGAACACCGAGTCTGATATCGAAATCATTAACGTCTTTTCCCTCAGAGATCGAATATTTAGGGCAACCTGCCAACCATCTGCCGATACCGACAACCGAGTTTGGTATATCTGTCAACACAACGTATGTCGAGCGTGTGCTCTCACTATGGATATTTCGTAATTATGTCGATATATTAACTTTTGAGCCATAATTTTAATACCAATTTTCAAAAGCAGAAAACAATCTTACAAATAGCTTATTTCAAATTCGTTTGCTATCTTAACTGTGCGAATCGCGAACTTTAGATCAAGCTATGAGGATTTCATAATTATATCCAACTCCACAAGGGCGGCTGCGGTAGTTCAGTGGTAGAGAGCTGGTTGTATCCTGCCGCAGGGCGTTAAGAGAGGCATCCACTCTTAATCCCAAAGCTCCAAGTTGTGCCCACCCTCATTCGAATGGGGGGGGGGAGTAATTGTGACACAAGGGGATTAAAAAGAAAAACTTACAAGATGGAAACTAGCCAGAGGCTATATGCTATGGACATAAATGAACAATAATATTCATTAAACAGAGTAAATGACATATAAAAAGGGACAACAATTTTCAGTATAATTAAGGAAAAGTAATATATATATATATATATATATATATATATATATATATATATATATATATATATATATATATATATATATATATATATATATATACATTGGCTGTTTCCCACTTTAATTGGGGGTAGCCGACATAGAAAAAAGAAAACAATAAGGGGATTACTCTGCTCTATGGGCAATGACGAGGGAGCTAGCGACCGTTCAGATGGCACTGCTAGAGTGCCACAGCCCATCCTCCCAGCTCTTCCACAACCTGTGTCGCTTCACAACTGCCAACTCCCCTACTGCCCCTACCACAGGGCTACCTCTGTAAAATGCAGCCCCATGGTAACAGCAGATGCCCATCAGAGCTGCATCACAATCGCTCGCCACTCATTCCTATTTCTAGCAAGCTCACTTGCTTCCCTCGCATCCATCCTCCTATCATTCAGGGCTCTCTTTACTCCATCCACACATCCAAACCTAGGCCTCCCTCTAGCATTTCTCCCATCAACTCTCGCACTCATCACCTTTTTCAGCAACCTTTCATCATCCATCCTTTCCACATGGCCAAACCATCTCAGAACATTCATATCTACTCTGGCTGTAATTTCTCTCCTCACACCCGTTCTTGCTCTCACCACTTCATTCCTAACCCTATCCAACCGATATACACCAATCATATTCCTCATGCATTTCATCTCAAACACATTTAGTTTCTGTCTCTCACTTACTTTCATACCCCATAACTCTGACCCATACATCACAGTTGACACAACCACTTTCTCATACAAAACTTTCTTATCATTTTTTCCCAGCCCTCTATTCTTCATCACTCTTTTCAATGCACCCAACACTTTACATCCTTCATTAACTCTGTGACACACATCTGCTTCCACTCCACCATTTGCAGCTATAACCGAGCCTAAATTCTTAAACTGATCAACCTCCTCAAGTGTCTCTCCATTCAACATAACATTCAGTCCAGCACCATCCTCATTTCCTCTACACCTCATAACCTTACTCTTTCCCACATTCACTCGCAACTTCCTTCTCTCACACACCATTCCAAATTCTGACACTAACTGACACAGCTTCTCCTCTGAATCTGCCACCACCACAGTATCATCTGCAAACAGCAACTGATTCAGCTCCCACTTGTTATCATCCCCATCTACCATTCTCAAACCTCGACCTCGCACTTGCTCATTCAACTCTCTTACAACTCCATCAATATACAAACTGAACAGCCATGGTGACATCACACATCCCTCTCTCAGTCCCACACTCACAGGAAACCACTCACTCACTTCATTCCCTACCCTAACACAGGCTCTGCTGCCCTCATACAAACTCTTCACTGCATGCAACAATTTACCATTAATTCCATATAATCTCAAATCATTCCACATTGCCTCTCTATCAACTCTATCATACGCTTTGTCCAGATCCAAAAATGCAAAATACACATCCTTACCCTTTGCTAAATATTTCTCACATAACTGCCTAACTATAAAAATCTGATCTATACAACCTCTACTAAAACCACTCTGCACTTTTGCGATCACATTTTCTGTCTTATCCCTAATCCTATTAACCAGTATCCTACCATACACTTTTCCTACCACACTCGACAAACTTATACCCCTAAAATTACTGCATTCATACACATCTCCCTTACCTTTGTATAGGGGCACTATACAAGCAATCACCCATTCCACTGGCACCATCAACAACATAAAGCATATAATAAACACTCTCACTAACCATTCCAATGCAGTCACACCCCCTTCTTTCAACATCTCCCCTCTCACACCATCCATTCCAGGTGCTTTACCAGCCTTTGCTTCATACAAGGCCCATTTCACCTCCACTCTTGTAATCTCTCTCATTTTCATCTCCCATTACTGGCACTTGAACACCCCCCACCGCCACTATAGCTGCCTCTCTATCTTCCTCAACATTCAGCAAGCACTTAATATATTCTGCCCATATTTTCCTTGCATCGTTTCCTCTTAACATCTGTCCATTCACATCTTTCACTGTCTCTTCCATCCTCGATCCACCCTTCCATACTCTCTTCACTTCTTTCCAAAATTTCTTTTTATTCTCCTCATATGACCCACTAAAATCCTGTCCCCACCTAACATTTGCTAGTACAGTGGTAACGCGCTGGCTTCGCATTCACGAGGTCGAAAGATCGGTTCCCGTCCAAGACCGAGAGTTTAAGCTGTTTACTGGCAGGAACTGCTGTGTTTGGACACCACAGTGGGGGGTTGGGGCTTGCCCTGGCTGACGAATACCCATTGTATTGAAATGGAAATAAAGTTTATTATTCTCTTCCTCTACCTTCCGCTTGGTTTCCACATCCTTCTCCCTATATATTACATACTTATCCCTACTTTTACACTGCAGCCATTCCTCAAAAGCCCTCTTTTTTTCTTCCACCTTAATTTTCACCCCTTCATTCCACCACTTGCTGCCCCTCCTCATGCCACCTCCGACAAACCTCTTTCCACACACATCACTTGCATGTCCCACAAAACATTCTTTCATCAACCCCCATTCCTCCTCTAACTCCCCAACTTCTCTTTCTTTTACCCTGTCATATGCCACTCTCAAACTGAATTGATATTTCTGTCTCTTTTCTTGCTTTTTCAACTCTTTCACCGTCACTATTTCCCTTCTACATCCCCCCCATTCTATTTACCCCCTCTTTTGCTTCAACCAAAAAATGATCAGGCTTCCCAGCAGCTACACCCCTAAATGCATGCACATCTTTCACTCTACCAATCATGCTCTTTGCAACACATAATCCATCAATGCTCTTGCCTTCACTCTTCCATTTACCACTCTCATCCATGTATACTTATTTATTAACTTCTTGAAAAAACTATTACCTATCACCAACTCTTGCTCCACACACATATCTAACAGTCTCTCGCCTCTCTCATTCCCACCTGGTACCCCATACTTTCCTACAACACCTTCTACCTCTCCATCACCCACTCTGGCATTCAAGTCACCCATCACAACTACATAGTTCCTTCTACTCAGACCATTCACACACCTGGAATTCATCCCGCTCTTCCTCACTTCTCTCACATGCTGGCCCATATGCACTAACAAAAGCTCAACATTCCCTACCTATCCTAGCCCTCATTTACCATCCATTCACTCAGCAATAATGCCACACCTTCTCTCGTTCTCCCCATTTCAACCCAGACACCCTAACTGTCACATCACCAAATGCCACTTCTCCTTTTCCTTTCATCTTCGTCTCACACAATGCCAATACATCCATCCTCCTCCTACCAAACATATATCCAATCTCACATCTTTTGCTCTCTATCGTACTACAACCATGCACATTTAGACACACCAAAACTAGAATTTGGGGAGAAGTGATTCTCCCCTCTACTCCCCTTCTTCTTTGACGTCTCACAGGAGGTTAATACAAAGGGGGGATTCCTAGTCCCCCCGCCCCGTCCACTTCTAGTCACCTCTTGCGACACGCAGAGAATACGTTGGGGCTTATATATATATATTATATATATATATATATATATATATATATATATATATATATATATATATATATATATATAAGTTATTGCTACCCAAGGGGCAACCTTTGGATAGAGGTGTAAAGGACTTTTCAGTTTAACTAAAGAAATAACCACGAACCTAAACTATATAAATGTAAAAGAAAATTTACAACAACATAAGAAATAAAGGTTGTAAATTTTTTTTTATATAAAGAAAATACATATCAATTAAATTTAGGAAATTCAAAAGTATATCTGCGATACAACCGGCGAAATTTGGATATAAAAAAAATAATTTCAATTAAGAAAGGAAATACTGGGCCTATCCCAAGGATAACTTTAAAACATGTGATATAATATGGGGATATTCCCAATAAAGACAGAAGAAAAGGAAGCTTCAAATATTATCATCTCCAACCTTTATTCTACATGATAGCTATTACAGATTCTACCTCAAAATACATGAGAAAAAATTCATCGAAGGCGGAGAGGGAGTCAAGGAATTAGATGGGGTTCTGGTAAGAAAACTCCGACAAGGTCTCTAATGATTAAGTGCGCTTGACTCGGGCACCCCCAGTAAAAGGAGAAAGAAGCCTTAGTATATAGATAGTATATATTTATACATACATGAGCATTGTTCGTGCTTCCCCGTCACCTGATCAGCTGGTGTACTTACATGAACAGACAATGGCCTTTATCACTACTCTTTGGAGGGTGGCCGTGTCAAAGCATGCAAATTCCCCAACAAGCCAATCCATCCCATCTCGCCCATTTTAGCTCCTTGGGAATACATAAAAAATCCCCCCCCCCCCCCGTCTGCTTCACTGCTTGGGTCACCTACAGGTTAAGATGGTATAGTTCCTTTTCATACATTAAAGGTTTTTTTTCCAATGTAAACAGAGCACGGTCATTAGGTAACGGGCTTCGTTCCGGTAGATTCCATATTGCAAACAAAAGTGTTAGCAGAGAGTGTAACGACGCAAACAACATGAAACCTTTTGGGTGTTGATACTGAAAACAATTAAAATGTCACTAAGGTAGATACATCTAAAGGAAACAGACAAACACACACACACACAAATACGTTAGAAATACACAAACACACAAATACGTTAGAAACACACAAACACACAAATACGTTAGTATTACAGAAAATATAAAAAAGTAGATCGAAAACCTTAAATAAGTAAAAGGAAACTAGATGGAGATGAAGAGGGCTCCTAAACCCAACATTCTGATTATATGTAGGTCTCTTTGGGCATATCACTGTATTTACTCCTCAATGTTTCCCTGTGTGTCGTAACAGTCGATCATACGGGGCAAAGCGATGGGGCTGGGAATCTCCCTCCTTTGGATTTTCCTGCCGCAAAGAGTCAAATTCTTCGTTTGGCTCAGCCACCCCCTTATAATGGGAATTTTGGCTTTAAAAGATAGATAGATAGATAGATAGATAGATAATAACAAGAATAGAAAATGGGAACATGCATGCACATACGCTTAATCATCACGGTTTCTTTCATTTACGTAGAGTATATAAAGAATGTGTGTATCATATATTCTACAATTTAAATCCACTCTCACTCACTACAAACATCTTTGTATCCTGCATCAGGAAGGATCCCTCCCCCCTCCCCCACTGCCTACTCTTCCCGCCTTTTCTTCATCCTCAAAGCTACAATGGTTACGCCCCTCGACGCCAGACTGCCCAACCCCAATCCGCCCTCAGCCACCACCTCCATAATAATAATAATAATAATAATAATAATAATAATAATAAACACAACTTAGGTAAAATGCATGGCAGAAACTGAATAATATACGAGAACTGACCGAAACACGAACACGATAAAGAATAAAATAAAAACTTAACAGCAGATTAAAAAAAACAATAAAACATAATAAAGAATAAAGCTTCAAGAAAGTGAAAGGGGCCACGACAAGAAAGGAAGAGTCTGATGACGAAAGACTACAAAAGAAGGAAGAAGAGAAGCAGTGCTATTGAATTCAGGCAGGAGGAGGAGAAGGAGGTGGCACTGAGCTCGAGAGAGAGAGAGAGAGAGAGAGAGAGAGAGAGAGGAGAGAGAGAGAGAGAGAGGAGAGAGGGAGAGAGAGAGAGAGAGAGAGTCACCTCAGTTTAAGAATGCCGTCAGGCTGGGCAGCTAAAAGCAGAACTCTTCAAGGCCAGGCCATGGCAAGCAACCTAAAAGCACAACAATGACTGCACTTCCCAAAACACCCACCATCTCTCTCTCTCTCTCTCTCTCTCTCTCTCTCTCTCTCTCTATATATATATATATATATATATATATATATATATATATATATATATATATATATATATATATATATATATATATATATATCTAGCTGTCTATCTATATTCCTATTTATCTCTCGAGCAAAATAAAACCTGTCATACTGAAAAAAAAACATGTATGTACGTGAGTGTTTGAAATCTTTAATTTTCCAAAGCTGAAGTTCCATTTAAAGTTTGAACTAATACCCTACTTAGCAGTCTACACGCAAGCATTGTCATCCCTCTTGCAGACTTAATATCAGGATGACATCATTATTTTTTCTCTCATTCTCATTATTCAAGGGTTCATCTCCGCGTCGTTAAACTGGTCCCTCGTACTCCACAATCATGAGAACTGGCCTTGCTGCAAAGCTTTATGTGTCATAATTAGTCCCCATGCGAATGAGGGTGGACACTGGCATGCTGGAGCTGGAGGACTAAGGTTGAATTTTCTTTCTAACGGCCCGCGGCGGGTTCGAATCCGCGTCAGTCGCTTAACAGAAAGGTTCATTATATGTGTCACAATTAGTCACTATGATTGGGGGCGGAGACAATCCTGTATGGCGCTATAAGGGAATTAAGACTAGATTCCCTTCCTCTTACTCTAAGAGGTAGGAACGATGCCCTGGCTCTTCACTTTTCGAATCGAGTGGTCTACCACTGAGCTTCCGCAGCCATCGATATAGTGGATCTTTGTCACTGATGTTACCTTAAAAGGTGAGAGGAGTGTTTTTCATTTTATGGCCAACGACATATTTACACCATTTACAGACCTATGGTCATAGTCAACACATCTTTTTCCTAATTCCAGAGGCCAAGTCAAATATAAATAAAATAATTCCTTTTTCAAATTCATTACAGACGAATCAAAATAACAACAGAGTAAATCATATTTATTTTTTAGATATAAACAAGAGTCTCTCTCCACCCAAGCAAGGTGTACAATATGTAACTAATGATTTTTACATTCTTAAACACTTCAGAAACATCCATTAGCGATGTCTATTAATAGTGACTGAGAGGAAGATATGCAGAAATATTATGCTCTTAAAGTCATGAGCCCCTTGAGGGGGCAAGAGTTTCTCCTCCGTGTTATCCTGCGTGTCGTAAAAGTCGCGTAAATGGAGTGAATCTAGGGAAATGGGCAAACACCCCTTTTGTATTTTCCTCCCACAAAGAGTCTAAGTCTTTTACTCTGACTCAGCCATCCTCTTATTCGGCAGGCCAAAAATGAATACTGTGAGATTTACTTTTCGATATCATGACAAAAATTAATACAGTATCATAATAACAAATATTTCTTTCACATATAAAATCAATCAAACTATCTCCAATCTCTGCATTTAGTACGAATGTACATGGTAATTAATATTGACGATGTTTCTTTTCTAAAACATGATATAAAAGTTAAAATATTAACATTAACTACATACTTACTTTCAATAAAATAAAAGGGCGGTCTCAAACCAAGTTAATGCATGCGAAAAAAAAAGACTTAGTTTACAAACAAGCAAAACCAATATATATATATATATATATATATATATATATATATATATATATATATATATATATATATATATATATATATATATATATAAACAAAATAACCAATAATTTCTTTGAATATAACAAACATTCTCTCTTTCTAAAACCCAGTAACGCAAGCTACAAGTAATTACTATGACGCTTTGAAACACTTACGAAACATCCTCTCACAAGGGCTTCTTAAGAATAACCACAGCAAATAAACACATGAAAAGGATATAAAATCCATTTCAGGAAGATCTTCTGATGTCTTACAAAAATGAAGACTGGCGTAAAAATACACTTTATTATCATTATTATTATTAATGAATCTCCCTTAGCTACGAGTTTCAGACAATGAATAGAAGTGCATGTTATCCAATGTTATATGATACTCTCCACATTAAAAGGTCACTCGCTTGTTAACTCTTTCTCTCATAACTCTGAACTGCAATATTATTGGAGTTTGTCCTCGTTCTGTTATACTTTGATCGATGATGATGATGATGATGAAAACAATAATAATAATAATAATAATAATAATAAAAATAACAATACACACCTCTAATCACGTCTGTGAGATACGCACACGCACACACACACACACACACACACACACACACACATATATATATATATATATATATATATATATATATATATATATATATATATATATATATATATATATATATTGCGACGTTTATAGATTTTGTATTTAGAATGCGTCAACACATTAAAATCTGATAAAAATGAAGTGGAAAGGAAGAACAAAAGATATGGAGAGAGAGAGAGAGAGAGAGAGAGAGGAGAGAGAGAGAGAGAGAGAGAGAGAGAGAGTAATACCCAATAAACCTCCCAGTTTTATGACATGAGGCTGAATATACTTTATAAGCGATACGACGAAGGTATCCAAAGCAACGAGTGAAGGATTGCCGTTTTTATTATCCCTGTAACGAAAATGAAGCCAATAATTATGCGATCATTACCTGCCCGCCTCTATAATCATTGCACAAAAGACGCCGCCGAAGACTAATTAACATAAACGTTAACGTATTAGGTGAAGGTGCCCGTATTAGGTGCAACACGGACCAAATGGGGTCAAAGGTTAATAATATTTAAAATAATACGTAAAGTAAAACAATAAACAAAAAAGAAGTACAAATAAAATATTGAGTTTCGAAATGAGTTGGATTTTAGGATTTTTCTCTGTTTAATCTGCAAAATGAAGAGCTAGTCAAACTTTTCAAAATTATTTTAGATAAATATATATGAATGCCTTTTACTTTTTAGCATTCTTTTTATTTGGATAAAAGACTCAACAAAACTATTAAACATATTTTAATATTTACTGAAATAAGTTCCTTTTAGCTTTCCGGAATTTTTTTGAGCATGCAAATATAGAGTTAGCAGCCAAAATGAATTCTGCAGATTTCTCAAATAGTTCTTTATAAGAATGGGGTGGGGGGATAGGAATGCCTCCTCCAACATTCCGTGTCGTAAAAGTCGACTAGACTGGGAGTGGTGAAGGAACTGGGAATCCCCCTTCTTTGTATATTCCTCTTGGAAAGGGTCAAACAAAACAGAACAATGCACAAAAAAAATCACACTTGCCAAGGTATAAGATCCCTTTGTAATGCAATGCAATATGCAAAGTACAAAAGAAAAACGACACCATGAAAAAATAATCCTCAACATTTTTCAGGATATAAGAATCTACTGCTCTGCAATGCAAGTTGTATATTACAACTCATTAACAGCAAACACACACACACACATAGACAATATGCAAACTCAGCGCCAATGACAATGAAACTTCCGAGGAAGTGCAACCAGTCCGTCTGCTCCCTACATCTACACTTAGCATATATACTAGCGTTTTCATCGTCTTATATATATATATATATATATATATATATATATATATATATATATATATATATATATATATATATATATATATATATATATATATATATATATATATATATATATATATATATATATATATATATATATATATATATATATATATATATATATATATATATATATATATATGAACAACCATATTTAACTTCAGTCAAAGGAAAGCTTTTTAGTTAGTTAAGAAATTTCGCATCTAACAAAGACTTTTCTAATAACCAGCTATTTATTGTTCCTGCGAAATATAATTTATCCGAAAACATAGAGACCAAAACTTACAAACTCTACAAATACCCACCACTGAGATATCATCTACAGCCAAATTTTGCGATATTCCTCCTTCGAATATTCGTGAAGAAATGAAAATGATAATAAAATAATAATAATAAATATATAAATACATATCTTAAGCCGATCTCCAATTCATTGTTATTGGTATTTTTATATTCAACTTCATGTCAAGAGATAAGCTGATCTGAGTTGGCTCCCTCCCTCCTCTTTCCTAAGATCTTGCGCAATACCCACAACTGCAATGCAATCTGCCATGTGACTTGGAAATATGCGACTCGACAGTTGTACATACGTATTTTACATATAGGTTTATACACTTGTACATGCGGCTTGCTGGAAATATTGTACAAGAAGATATGTTTGCATTTTTACATTCTGGCTCTTACACTTATACATTTGACTAACTGAAAATATGTGGGCCAAAAGTTATAAAGGCATTTTATATTTTTGGTTTGTACAGCTGTACATATGAATTACTGGAAATATGTACACACATATCTTATATTTTTATATATTTGTATATATGACATTATGGAAATCTGTCTCCCTAGAGATATGTACGCAGATATTTTACATTTTTGTAGTGCATAAGGAAAATTTGTTTCCTCTCCCTCTTTCCCAAATACTAACAACACCATATGTTGTGTGTATATGGAGGACTGTCTTCATCCTTGAAGGAGTGAGATAAATCCCTACGAAATGAGTAACGTAAAAGGGGTGAAATCTCATGAAAAAATATTTACTGGGCCTGCCTCAAGAGTCCTCTATGCTACCTGTAACTCCGTGCCCCTGCACTCCAATCGCTAAATCCCTTAGCCCTATGGTAAACATTTTAAATTGACAAGAGAGGACCTATGCCCATGGGATGGAGGAGACATAAAAAAAAAAAATGAAAGTCAGGGCAATGGCGATCACGTGACGCAGCGAAAAGCGCGGGAAGCCATAGGATTGGTTGGCATCGCGCCATTGGTATCACCTGCTTTAACACACAAGGCAAGGATCCCCGTCCGTTTGTAGGTAAGTTCGTCCGTCTATAAGGGGCGACGAGGCTGTTGCTACCTCCGCAGCCGAAGTGGAGCCGCCACAGTTGCAAATTAATGCGAGTGTTTATACTACCTGCAACCATCCCTCATCCTTTACCCCAAGGACTAAGCTGCCATAGTTCTACCCTTGCCGTCTTTTAAAACAGAAGAATGCAAATGGCAAACAATAAAACATTAAACATTGTTATAATCTGTAAAGAACAAACTATAATCGACCATGCATATATATATGATCCCTTGAAATCGTGGAACATCTGAAAGCATAAAGAAACTATATTAAAATGAACATAAAATAAAATCACAACAAGTCATCTATTTGCGCAGTGAATTTCCTTTCCATAGAGCCCTCACGTGTATGAATGCCGTTTAATTCACCCTCTGATATAAAATCCTCGAGGCAGCTATTGTTCTTCCAGCAAAGTAATTTGTATGGCTGGACCAAGTGAGCAATGGTGTCACCTCTCCACATACCCAGTAGAGCTTTGTGGAACATGCCTTGCAAAATAAAAGAAATATGGCCCCATCGCCAATAGAAAATAGTTTATAATGGAATTCCTTTGTTCCCTGAAATGGACTCTTAATAGGGGGCCACATACCTATGCCCATCCGAATACACTGGTTGAAAGAATCTTCTCCTGTGCTCGCGTTGATTTCATGAATTATATATGCCTATTCATGCTCCGATACCACTTCAACTTTTTTTCCAGGACACCCACTGTTACTCTTTTAATGCAACATTTTTTTTTACTATGCTAAAAAAACATGGAATAAAACGAGGAACGATCTAAAACAATGCAGTGAAGTTTAATTAAACAAATGAAAATATTACTGAAGGCTCAATGATTTCACAAGCAAAACTGAGAATAAAATTAGCTGAATACTTTTTAAGACCAATGATAGATTTAGAAACAACTTTCAAAAATCTGCACTTTCACCTACTCTTTTCCTTCTCTTCATCAGCGATCTTCAGTCCCCATCCTTCTCTCTTCTCCACGTCTTCGCATACAATTTATCTTCACAGCCTTCATATGCTACTCTTAATTGGTCTCGTATCACTCTCTTTTAAACTCTCAACTCCGATTTACAGAGAGTAACTGAGTGGGGTACCCAAAATATAGTTAAATTTAATGTCACAATATGATAACCTTAATGCCTTCGAAACTAATAAAATTTACTATCTTAATTCTATTAACATATTAGGGCTCTAAATACCCTCTAACTTGTCTAGGAAGTCTCACATGATCTAAATTTCTAAATCTGCATAAAAAATGGTGGTTCTGTTTTGATTCCGTCAATACTTTTCCTCTTTTCACTTACTTAAAATCTATAAAGGTCTTATCTGTCCCTGCTTAGAATACTGCTCACACACCTGGAGTGCTTCTTCTTATACTTACCTTCTTGACAGAGTTGAATCTAAGGCAATCAGACTCATCAATGACCCCTCTCTTACTTCTAATCAGGATTTTCTTTCTCTTCGCCGTAAGATATCATCCCTTTCCCTTTTCTATTGTTTCTACTTCCATCGCTGTTCTGATAAGATGGCAGTTGCATCCCTCCCCCACTGCTGAGGTTGCGTAACACTCGCCAAGCGGCCTCGTCTCACAGCTACTGTGTGGAGATATGTAGCTCGTGGATTGGTTAATGCAGCAACTGCTTCTTTCCATCCACCTACAGGCTCTGGAACTCTCTTCCTCCTTCTGTCTTTCATAATTCTTATAACCTATCTTCCTCCAAAAAAAACTATTTATCGTCATCAAAGGCCTAATTCTGCCATATCTCTAGGTCCTCAATACTTCAACTATTCTTTCAGCCTGTCCTCTTCCAATTGTGTATTATTCCCTTATATCTGCATTGTCCTTAAACTTCTACTTTTTCTTCGTTTTAATGCTGTTTCGGTGCCCGGACCTGAAGAGGAGAGTTCGCTTGCTTGCCCCGGTGGCACAATCATTAAAAAAAAAAAAAAAAATCACATTGTGCAAAGAAGAGAAACGACAAATCGTTGCACTTCGTAAATACCACTGGATTAAAATACAAAATTTTCTTAGTTTTCCTATTAGTTTTGTCACTCATATTTTCAAGCCATTATAACTGGCGAATAAAGTAAAATAAGATAATGGCAATTCCTGATGATGAATTATACACACACACACGCGCGTAAAGAAAGGGATCTAGTAAAGAAGAGTAATCCCAGGGTGCTCTATTTACAAGGCAAATCAATAAACCTAACCTAATAATTTACGGAGGTTATCTAACATTACATGGAGTTCTGGGAGGTTACTAAGATCCGGAGAATGTAAGTGACGTCAAATTATTAATATTGAGAATCCAAGATAAAAAAAAAAAAAAAAAAAAATATATATATATATATATATATATATATATATATATATACATATATACATATATATATATATATATATATATATATATATATATATATATATATATATATATATATATATATAGTCGCCGTGGCTCAGTCGGTAGCGTCTCCGACTCTGAGGCGTCAGGTCGAGGGTTCGCGCCCCGTCACGGTCTGAGGTTAGCAAAGGCATGCACTCAGCGTAAGGATTACATTTGCCAAAACAAGTCCTTCGCAAGAAGGCAACCGTCCTAGCCCTTGGTTGATAAGGGAGTCCGTGACGTAAAACCGGATATATATACATATATATATATATATATATATATATATATATATATATATATATATATATATATATATATATATATATATATATATATCTGCCCTCCAGTTATATGAATTTTATTTTCTTCAAGCCAAAGGCAGTCTGACAACAGGGTGAAGTGAAATAAGATGATGACATTCCAAGAAGATAACAGTATACATACACACGGACAGAAAATAATATTAACACTAATTGAATTATATTATCATTTTTCCTCCTTCTCCAACGTCAACTGTTTATCAAGGTGCCAAATAGATTAATATAGTCGTTTCCCTTTTTTTTTTTTTAATCACATGTTACCGACAACAATTTCACTGAATTATTACCCGGAGTATGTCTCCTAGAGGTAGTATTATATTTGTCTTATCATTTGTCGGGGACCGAGGTAGTGCAGAGGTTACAACATTCGACTTGGGAAGCGACAAACCCGCGATCAAGCCCACCGTGGGGCGCTTGGAAGGTTATCCAACCTTAATTCCCTACCTCCAAGCTGTTTGTGTTCTCCCCCATACTGGGGATTACCAGTGATATATAAAACGGCAAACAACAAGCCTTATCCTTCGGCAACGTAATTCTTTAATAAAAGTCGTAGTTAGTTTGATGCCATTCATGTTTTTATTTCTTAAAGAAGTGACAAATAAGTTTGGAAGCTTCAGGTCAGGAGTAATGGTGTGCTAATATCAGGAAGGGAATCTGGTCGTAAAACTCTATGTCAAAACCAACACTAGTCTCCAAGAGGATAGTGAGAAACGGCGACCCCATGTGAAGATTGGAAACGAAAAAAGAAGCAGTAGTTTCAAGATTCTTTTCTGTATTATTACGACAGTAATTAGCAATGAGTACCATACCAAGTTATATACGCCTAAAGCCTCAAAAGTCTCCGAATTGCTAAGGATCACCATCATTATACTATTCCTTTACTCTCAGGGTTCCCATCCTGGGGTGCGAGATCAAATCTCTGAGGGTGTGACCAAAAATGGCGTGTGTCTTTGAAGTGATGAATCACGACTCATCACTGAGCCAGCTGCCAGAAATTAGACTTTTTACCTATCAAAAGTGGTATTACTTCTGTAGGCAGTACCAATATAAACCAAACAATTCCTGGGGCTGGGGGATAGAAAAGGTTGGGAACCACAGCTTTACAGATTTAATAAGTCTTTTTCTAATATATGTAAACGATCTAGTAAAATATTTACCTAACTGTTATGTCATTCAATATGCTGACGATACTCAAATCTTAATTGAAGGAGAAATTAATGATTTAGAAAATATTATTCGTAGAGCAGAAGAAATTTTGTATATGGCTAAACGTTACTTTCTAAAAAATGGTCTGTTACTTAATGAAACTAAAACCCAATCTATTCTTATCGGATCCAGACAATTATTATCAGAAGTTGATGACAATCTTCATATAAATTTTAACGGTAATATCATTAAGCCAATGAACTCGGTAAAGAACCTAGGTGTCTATTTTGACCGTTACATGAATTTTGAAATGCATATAGATGAAATTTATAAAAAAGTAATGGGTACTCTAATATATCTAAATAGGGTAAAAGACTCATTTGAAACATCAACTCGTATAATAATTGTCCAGTCCTTAGCTATGAGTTTAATTAATTACTGTCTCAAAGTTTGGGGATGTACAAATAAGACTCAATTACAAAGAATACAAAAGTTACAAAACTTTGCAGCACGAGTGGCTGTTGGCAATGTAAGAAAATACGAGCACATCTCTCCTGTTTTAAAAGATCTAGAATGGATAAAGATTAGAGATAAATATGTTTTTGATATATGTACCTTTGTTTTTAATATACTAAGAAACAATCTTCCTGATTGCTTGTATAATTTTTCTACAGTAAGCTCAGTTACCGGGTTAACTACCCGTCAAGGGGAAGATTTATTAGTACGAAGGTCTAAAACTGATATTGGCTCAAGAGATATAAACATTCGTGGACCTCATTTATATAATCAGCTTCCCAGAGAACTAAAAAATGCTGGTTCAGTGTATACTTTTAAATATAATCTTAAGAAGTTACTCTTAAAGGAAGATTTTACTTGTAAATTTTAATAGTACACACATATTTGAATACCCAATGTACGTTGGAAATAGTCTTATTATTATTATTATTATTATTCCCAGCGGGCTTTTCTGAAAAGGATTCGCCTAGTCTCCATATCATACTCATTTCCTTCCTCGTAAATTCAATTGAATCCAACCACGTGTTCAACATACTTTTCTGTTTAGCACGATCACTGTCATTACCATTTTTAATAGCCAGAATGGTCTATCATAAAATCGTAATTGCTACTCGAATACAAGGCTGAATCGTTTCCCATCTTCGGGGAATAAGAGTATTATGTCTAGTAGAGATATTTTACAGTCTAGACCGAAAATGACTGACGTGGATGTGGAATTATCATGAAACATATAACTATCCCTAACCAGGATTCGAACCCACAAAATACCTGACAAACCATCAATGTACCAACGAAGAGTTGGCTAAATCCGGGACATGAACACACTCTACTGAATATTCCTGTTCATGTTACTCCCTCTTCCAAACCTCACTCGGGGTTTGTTTTCCACATGCACTTCAATCTTTGCTCTATGGGCATCTGAAAAGCCAAATAAACACATGACTATGTAAAAACATGACATATATTTCTATCCATGACCAGAACTCGAACCTACAACATACATTATAATCCATCAATGTGCATATGGCGCTACCTGCTGTGTGAATAAAGGAAACAGCAGAAGTAGGAAACCTCTCTGTTAAGGTTATGTCACAATATGAATAAAAAAATAAATAAATAAAATATATGAATTGGGAATCTCCTATTTCGTAGAGAAGTGGAATTTTAGACCGTAAAACTGGGAATAGTCCCAGGAGAAAATATGAAAAGCCTATGGTACAAAAAAATGTTCACATTATACGACAAACATTACAGCATTCTTTGGGGTTAAAAAAAATATTTATTTCTAATTCATATATATACAGGACAATGCTACACACACACACACACACACACACACACACACACACATATATATATATATATATATATATATATATATATATATATATATATATATATATATATATATATCACAATACACTATAAATACACGCAATCACAATACACTAATAACTCTGCAAATAGAAAACAACCTATATTTAAAAAAAAAAATTATGAAACACCTTAACTCAAACATACAGATAAGTAAAGATAAATACTTTCTCACGCTGTAAAATGATGTGTGCGCGCGCGACGAGCTTTTTTTTACGTAAGAGGAATTAATTCTGGCGCCTAGTTTCTTTAACACTCACATGCTACTATTGGCAAAGAAGTAAAAAAGATTCAGTCAAAACAATATATACAATGATATCAAACAATTGAGAAAATGTCAATTCTGTATGAAGTAATGGACTAGTTCAGCTTCTGGTTATTATTATTATTATTATTATTATTATAAGTGAGAGCCTTGCAAGCATCGGCAGAATATGGCGTCATGTTTCACAACATTATAATAATAATAATAATAATAATAATAATAATAATAATAATAATTATTATTATTATTATTTTTATTATTATTCATTTGTTAAAATCAATAAAGAGAGCAACAATAAGGTTACCAACGAAGCAAGATATTTGGGATATGTAAAAAATGAAATATAACTAAGTTTTACAGTTGCCATAATAATAATAATAATAATAATAATAATAATAATAATAATAATAATAATAACAATTATCATTTTCATTATCACTATTGCTTATCTATATACAGTAGCAGCAGTCAAGGTAGCAATAAAGCGATAAATGTTACGAGTTAAATAAAATAAAATAAGTAATTAAATGCAATAAATGTCAACAATATGATATGTAAGAGAAGCACAATTGAACAACTCACAATAAAAGGTTGACAGTTGCAGAGAAATATCATCTTCTCTTCCCATACTAACAAGGAGCCACTCTACCTAACCAGCCTCTTGGAGAAAAGCGGTGGTTTTGGCTCAAATGGCAGCCTGATGCTAACCCTCTCTATTGATTCGGGCTAGACACCGACACTGAACTGAGCTGGTGTACTCCCCAGGTGACAAGGTTGTGAAAGAGCAATATATTCACTTATATAATTAAATGGATGGAAACTGAACAAATGAGTCTCATAGATTTAATTATTGACATAGATAAGAATATAATAGTAACTCAATCCCTTACACTATACAGCTATAGTGAGTGCTGTTTGCCATTTTGTGTCGTCATTAATCCCCATTCGAGTGTAGGTAGAAGTAGACAGCTATCACGATCATAAGTTCCAAAATTTGGGAATTATGTAATTAACAAATTAATATTGTTTCATAAAAATCATTATTCCTCCCTGTGTCCACAAGTAAAAATAATCAAACCTCTATACCAAGACTTCATCCCTATGGCAGCCAACCGGCGCTTCTACTGTCATTGTATATTAACCTAACCTAACCTAACCTAACCTAAAAGGACCAAGTAAAGTTACTCAGGTGAGGAGAAATGCACTTGATCCCAGTTTTTATATATTATTGTTTTTATTTCAATATATATAATTAATATACTTGCTAAAAATGAACCCATGCGAAAAACAGAGGGAAAAAGGGAAAAAATAAATGTAAATAGTACAAATTCATACCAGAAAAATAGAATGCATATGGCTATTCATGACATGCAAAATATTTGTCTTTAGAAGGGATATGAAAATTATTTTAAAACCAGGACAATTTGTCTGTGTACAGTACTTATAAGACCAATCCACAGAGTCGCTCCAAGTGACAAAAGCCCATGAGGATGGGTCCAGTAATCTGTTGCAGAAGCCTGGTGAGGAATATGTACAAGACAATTGCTACAAGCCCCATAAATTATTCTCAGTTCGAGACATGCATGGTAAGTTAAGATCAAGGAAGGCTGAGGCTGGCTTAGCCCAAAGGCTTACTTTTCGAGCACTTCATGTCATTCAGAAGGCCATCAGGATCATTCGATATATTTTCATTTATCAAGAATAAATAGGATATGGGATCACTTTATTTATCTTGATTAACACGGGGTACATTAGTGGTAGCTTTAGTAATCGTAGAAATAGTAGTAGTAATAGTCAAGTACTAGTAGTAAAAGCAATACTGATATTAGTTGCAGTACTAATATCAGTTTAATAGATGACGAGGATTAATAATTTCTGACACAGCGATAAAATATCCGTCTGAATACAGATTTGAAATAAATGTGATGAGAAAAACCCTAAAAATTCCTCGTAGTTGAAATTGCCACTGAAATCCTTGACAATATGCATTCTAGAATGAAAAGGACATATGAGAGGCAAAGTCTTCAAAGTTAAGAGATACATGACTTATACATCCACCACAAGCACTATATGCTACACCAATCCTTTTTTTAATTTTTTTGTTTTTTAAGTATTTGTTCATACTGTACAACCAAACCTCATTATCATGACCTGTCCCTTGGCTGAGGTCACATTTGGTCGGCCAAAAGAGGACAACCACGTGGTCAGTGGACTATAGCTATTATGGCAGCTAGTCGGCTTGATTTCAACCCCCCCCCCCCAGCGCTAAGATCGGAAAGAATTCCACACAAAATGAGTTAAAATTACGGCCAATAATGTATAAAATAGGATCATAGGCATAGATACTGTCAGTCTTAATTTAGTTTCACACCCACGCAGTTGTGGGCCTGCCCTGTTGTCTCACTGTCACAGCATCCAGTAACAATATAAAAAAAACCACACACACAATGTAAAAATATTGAGCCAGGCACCACTAAAACATGAGACTAAATCTGCAACATAGTCTTTTTCAAATGAATCTGTTCATACTCACGAGCGAATGCATCATTAAATAAATAAAACCCAAAACATTAAGAATGCTTAATTAAACACCATGAGAACATACGAGTAACTCTGCAAAACCAGGCTTTTTCTCCAAAATTCTTGTGTATACTACACAACCAAATATCTCACTAACAGGAAATATCAAAACACTAAGAGTGTTGTACGAAACACAACATTTCTCTATATTTGGGATTAAAGTATTACACGAGAGAAAGAACGTAGACACTCCCATATTTGATCGAAATGACAATATTAAAGTCTCACTTATAAGAATTATAAACACATAAGCTTTAATTATCACGTTAACTTCACAGTAAAGAATATTTTGATCAACACACACTACCAGTACTCGCGTTTAAATTTGTAGCCCCTATGAATATTTCTGCCACACCATTTCTTTAAAAATTTTCTTCATACTTCACAACCGAATACGTCATCATATGAACTCCCTTACACCATTAAGGAATTCTGAAATCATTATCAACGACAATGATGAAGATGGTCTCCACCCAGTGCCAAGATACGAGTTATAATATGAGATCTTGGAGTCTGAATCTCATACATTAATCCGTCCAAGATGTTAGGAGGCTTTTATGAAGAAGATCTATATGCCTCCTAAGCAAAAAGAATGTCTGGAATCTCAGTTTCATTATATCGTTCGTTCCAACAAGTAAGTCTCCGCTTAGTCCTTCATAACTCTGTAAAATGAGTGTTTACTCTTCCACATTTTCTCCACTGATGTCAAGAGGAAATTTGTCCATTGCTTTTTATATATAAGAAAATATTTCTACATTAAAAACAAAAAAACACACAACAACAACAACAACAACAACAACAACAACAACAACAACATTGAGTTGAAAAAAAAAAAAAAAAAAGGGCTTATCCAAAACTTTTTATATAAAACAAAACATTTAAAATAATCTCTCGGGTAAGTTTCAAATATTAAAAAATAAGAACATTGTTACTTATATGAACAGATTATTTACAGAGTATTATCAATCTAAAATCCACCGGAGAAAAATATCTCATTTGTTAATCCAGAGAGTATGCCAGCTCCTTTCGGTAATGATGCTAACCCCAGATCAATGGACAGAGATGGTGTCAATAAAGGTATGCGGCTGTAAAACTAAGCCAAAGGGAAAGATAGCCTTAAATAAGGCTAGTGTAAAACAGTAACCTCATGTGATCATGAGAATTACTGCTGATAAGGAGCAAAAAATACATCGAATGGTTATAAGTTGCAATACTTCTCACAATGATGATAAGTTGCTTTTTTTTTCCAGAAACTTAAACTCTTACATATACCGATATCGAGCATGGTATAATACACTGGCATTGAGCCATTTTATTCAGATACCAGACCGACATTATTCATAATGTCCTCAGTACTAACATTTACCAAGTATTAGACACTCATAAAACATAATAGCATCAAATATTTGTCAAGGAACGCCAGTAACCAAAGACTTACGAGAGTAAAATATACAAAGAAACAAGTAAATAAGCTAAGAAAACAGTACAAAAATACTCATGACTTTTCATGAGTGGTAATATCAGCTAAAAACAATAAAAATGTGTAAACAGTTTCATTATTATCCGCATGCCAGACATTACCAACAAGCTGATGTCATCTAGGCCTTTCTGGGTCATATTTCTATGTGATCCCAATTACGTGCTCTACATAATCTACGGGATAATTAACAAGAACGTTAAAAGTCTGTTGTAGAACTCATGCAGTCCAATAAATTACTAAAAAGGAATATATATATATATATATATATATATATATATATATATATATATATATATATATATATATGTGTGTGTGTGTGTGTGTGTGTGTGTGTGTGTGTGTGTGTGTGTTTGTATATACATATATATATATTCGAGGAGAAAATTTTGTTCAGTGAAATTAATCAGCAGCTGCAGCAGCAGCAGCAGAAGAAAGAAGAAAGAAGAAGAAGAAGAAGAAGAAGAAGAAGAAGAAGAAGAAGAAGAAGAAGAAGAAGAAGAAGAAGATTTACCACCAAAAAAAAAAAAAAACACACACACACACACCCTTCAATAAGACCAATAATTTAACATTATGTTGCAGATATATCTTTAAAAAAAAAAAATCTGTGCGCCTTTCTCAAATTGATTTGAAAATTCCATGGGGGGGGGAGTCTTCACCTTTTTCTTAATGACTGTCCAGGGTAGACAATTAGCCTAATTCGCCTAGCTTAATGGTGGTAGCGATGCCAGAGAATGAGATGATGGTCAGTGATGAAACCTATCATTCACGTGATGGATGGTTTAATAATGCCCAGAACACAAGAAACAACTCCCAATGACAAAGGTTCATTCGAACACACATCCTTGGTGGAAAGTTATTACAAAATACAATATACTCTCATCAAACTAATAAATTACATATCAATTTTCCGTATATCAGACTTGTACACTATACATGAAAGTATCTTAAATAATTATTATCACTTATAAAACACACATTGTTACTGAAAAGGACATATATATATATATATATATATATATATATATATATATATATATATATATATATATATATATATATATATATATATATATATATGGATTGATTTATAATATATCAAGCTTATGTAATATATTATCATCAATATTCTTCAGTCCAACTTGTACAGTATATACCATTCAATATGGCTTAGCTATAATAATGATATGGATGAAATTGATTAACACACGCAAAACAAACGGCGTCATTGAAAAACCATATCAATAAAGCAATTTTCATAAGATTAAGAAATTACTTATCATTAAATTTTCTTCAACAAAACTTGTACATAATAAACAGTAAACAAACTGCCTTCTTAAATCTTGACGAGAGCGCATTTGCAATCCGTAATGACTTGAAACACAACCAAACTCTTCAGTGAAAACCCATTTCAGTGAGAAGTATTTTGCAAAAATACATAATATTGTCGTTCAAATTTACAACAATCTAATATTTCACATTTTCACTCAATTTTTTTTCGCACAAACTTACACATACACCAGTCAAACTGACTTCGTATGCACCTGATATGTGAGAGTAAAGTATATCCAAACTGTAGAGAAGATTATATCTTTTTGGCCATTAAATAAGATATATATATTTTTTTTAACAAACAAGTATATATATATATATATATATATATATATATATATATATATATATATATATATATATATATATATATATATATATATATATATATATATATATATACGTATGTATGTATGTCTGTAGGGGTGTGTGTGTGTGTATTCAACGTGTGAGGTTATTAAGTAGTTGATATTCCTATCTATCTTCATCATCTGCATATGGATGAGCTGGTGATGCAATCTCCCACGGACTTGAAGCCTATTTTTTGTCTTGCCAACCCTTCTTACCGACTACCCTTTTGTTTTTTTCTTTCTTTTTGCGGGCAGATATTTTACATAAAATGCCGTTATAGCGTCTCTCTTCGGTTGTGCGCACCGTGAAACACACGCAGAAAAGTCAATAACGTCACATCACAAACGCGACCTGACCTAGCCGTTTGTGGAATGGCCTTACGCATAAACTGCGAAAAAGCCACAACAAAAGTCCCATCACAAACGCTATACGAACCTAACCTGACCTAACTGCTTGTGTAATGGCCCCATGTATAAAATAAGTTAAAAACCATGTTTCATCGACTAATAAATTACTTTCGTTTCTGTGACTCTTCCCAGCCAAACCTAACTTTTTTATTCTGCCCTTAGTTGAACTGTAATTATTGCATTTTTCCTATCACTTATATACTTCATGTTTACAAATATGATTAATGTGCTTATCTGAGTATTGTAGAACCCTAATCAATAAACACTTAAATGAATTCGAAAACAAGTCACGAGTAAAGGTGAGACGTGAGAGTAAAATGAACACAGACACTCATATTATTCTAGAATTAAGGTATATATGTTATGATAACGGTTAACGTTACATCAAAAATTGAGGATATTAATACAGCTTGTAATCAAAATAAGAATTCCAGACATAGAGGTTATTGCATTCCTTAAAAGAGTCGGAAGGTGGGTTGTGATCACATTGGCTGTTAGCCAGACTGGTTAACTCATGTGGCTTAAGCCGGTCTGAACTCATATCATGCAAGGGCTTTGCTGTTAACCAGACTTTCCTAATCTTGATGTTCTGGGCTAAAACAAGCGGTAAGGCAGTGCCGCCTCTCTTGCAGCCAATCATCGCCTTAATTCTTAACGAATGCCTATCTTACGATAACCTCACCTAACCTAATCCATGCTACTTCTCTGCGGGCCACAAGTGGAAGGTCCGCTCACCCTCAAGGGTGAGCATCCAACAAAAAAATGCTACTTCTCCTTAGTTTAGGACTTGTAACTTTATCAATAGATAAACATTATATCTCTGGATTTTGATGTCTTGTTCCAGTTGCAAATCCTAATCAAAGCAAAACAAACAGTAATTTGACGTGGTTTTCGTAAATAACTTTATTAACTTAAACAAAATGACAAGTTCCTCCCTCTTTGTTTCTGTTAGGGGGGGGGGGCCGGGCCTTTTAATTACTCGTTCCTGAGCTAGAACCAAGAGCACATTCATTATTATCACTGATATATAGATATATTTATTCTTTCTGAATGGATCAGGATTACTACGAATAAATGACCTTATTTACGGTCTCCAGAATCTAGAAATAATAATAATATGAGATTTTACTAACACTTTAGAATCTACCTAAAGCGATCATAAGTAATGCTAATAGCGGCTTTACTTACACTCTCAAGAATCTACCTACAATGATTAGAAATTCTGCTGATAAATGACTCAATTTGAATTCTAAATTCTGCCAACAATAATCAGAGCTAATGATAGTACGGAACTACAATTACTCTCATTCCCGCTCTCTACGACAATTATCCAAGTTTAAAACAACCATCTCTCCCCCTCCCTTTTTTTTTCCTCGTTGGGGAAAAAAATAAAAACTGCCAGCATGTAACGGTTTTAACGTATCCGACACCCACATCAGGCAATGGCAGGGTTAGGAATCGTCTGCTAATGGCCGTTGGAGTGGCAACCTTAACCCTCATCCTCCAAGACTTTTTATCTTGAAAATTATCTCAAACAAACAATCCGTAGTGGTAAAGGTGGAGCAACAATTTTTACTAATGGCTGATAGCTGTTAGAAAAAAGTCTACGACAAAAACAAGTGACCCTCCAGTTTCATGTCAGAGGGATAAGGTTCATATAAAGTCCTAAAACGAAAGAGACAAGGTCCATGTCTTGGATTCTCAGGGAAATGAGTCACCTTAGAAGGTAGTTCTCAAAGGGACAGGCAAAATTACTGATAAACAGTATGATCCAGCAAGAGGTGAACTGTCTATAATGCAAGATATGGAGTAGAGAGATTAGAAGTAGAAGCATTACACAGAAATGTGGAGGAGGCTGTTTCGTATGCACCGACCCAACCTGAAAGCGAGAAACGTTGTGAAGTAAATGGGAAACAAAAGTATGTTACCTATACACAGACAGTAATGGTGTGCAACTAGCTTTGTAAAATTACAGAAGTTTCTGGCCTTGAGTCACTGGATTCAAACAATCCCCTTTCCTTTCCGGCAATAACATTGGCTATTAGAATTTAGAATAAAGAAAAAGAATCAGGTAAAGATAACAACTCCCAGTGCATTAAATTACCCAGTATATTGTTAGGTTAGCTTAGGCAAGATTAGGTCGGATTAAGTTAGGTTAATGCCAATCTAACCTAATCTAACATAACTTAACAAAACCTAACAATTTACGGGGTTAAACAATGCAATAGAAGTCATTATCTTTAAAGATTAGGCCGGATTAAGTTAGGTTAATGCCAATCTAACCTAATCTAACATAACTGACAAAAACCTAACAAATTATGGGGTTAGACAATGCAATCGAAATCATTATCTTCCATGGATTTAAAAAAAAAAAATAAGCTCATAATATAACAAACATTTTAAAGGTTAGAAATTAAACTAAAACATATAAAAGAATCAAAAGTGAGACCTCCACACTCTCAGGAATGCCCCAAAGCAAAGGAGTAGAGATTCTATCAAGTTAAATATCAATAAAATATTCATTTTCGAAGGGCTGAATGCCAAGCTCCCAACAAACCTTCGTATCATCATCGTCGGAACAAGATTATCTTTTCATATCTGTTTCATTTTGTAATTTATTGTCATACTACCATTATAGGTAACGTAGTAGACCCAGCGAGTAAGGAAGCGACTAACGGGATTCGAACTCAATGCGGTGTTACAGAAAGAGCTTCCAGTTATAATACCCCGGCTTCAACATGTCTGTCTCCACCCCAAATTGAATGGGGACTAATTGCGACAGCGTAAATATTCAACACTATAGCAAACGGCTTTTGAAATGAATACTAAACCCGGTCATTTCAGCAATATGAAAATCAACTTATATAAATTCCCCAAAATACCTTTTGTACACATAAAGAATAACAAAACAACCATCAAACACTAACAAAAACATATTCATTTTCTGTAAGTATAAAAGTTGGCTTTATTCATCTTCATAAGTTCAATGTTAACAGTATGCGTGAACAGAAGCAATAAACCTTAAACTATAAGTAAGTAAATATGAAGATTAATAAATAAACATAAAATACAGTTCCACCCAACAGAGTGGCGCCACCCACAGTCATCTGAGGGCAACAAAGGTCAGGAAGAAAGGTTATACTGTCACAGAGAGAGTTAATGCGACTCTGCGATTACTGCTTTGCTAATAAGTATTTCATAGCATTAGCCGGTTATGAACAAGTATTAAACATTCGTATTCGGTGCACGGACAAGAGTGGTAAGAAAATTTGTTGAAGCTTTCATTGATTAGAAAAGGATGGTGTATTCAAATGTAATTAGCGGAGGAGACGGGTCAAACTTAGCAACCTCACATGAAAACGGGAATAGCTGAAGACAAACTCGGGCACTGGAAAAGACTTTAAGGTAACGTATATGGTACAATCATTGATTAAAAGAGGACGAGGTGTTCAAAAGATAGGAGTGGAGGAGACTGGTCAAGTTCAGCTACCCAAAATGAGAGTGAGAAACGTTGAAGATAAAAGATTTTCAATATTTTTTATATAATGAATTCACATCCTGGTGAAGCTACCAGTGTGACCAAAACTGTAACAAGAATATTGAAGCAGGGGGAATCAACATACCCTGCCCTTGATACCCTATTATATTAATTACTATTTGGCGCGCAAGCGCGAACCCCCCCCCCCCCAGATTCTCAGCTTCCTGCTTCCTTATCCTTTTTACTATTTTGAGACAAGTTACCTGGTCTTATATTAAAATAAACTTGCATCCTTTTTCTATTACTGTTATTATTATTATTATTATTATTATTATTATTATTATTATTATTATTATTATCATCATTATTACTATTATTATTATTCATCTTACCGCATAAAGTTGTCGACTTATCGTATCATTCTCTCTCTCTCTCTCTCTCTCTTTTCCCTACACACACACACACATATATATATATATATATATATATATATATATATATATATATATATATATATATATATATATATATATATATATATCTTTATGTATATTTATACACACACATACATATGTGTGTGTGTATGTATAAAATCCCGTTCTGTAAAATCGGAACGTGTGATAAACATCACTAATGAAGCAACTTTAAACCAATAACCAGTAAACAACAAAATTAAAAATAATATACGAAAACGAGAAGAGGACATTAGATAAATGAAAACTTTACTCTCATGCTGCTGTCGTAACTAATGAGAATTGGATCATACACATACACACACACACACACACACACAATCACGCAAACACACACACGCACTAGGATATTGACAGAATAATTTTGCTCTCTTAAGCATAATAGAGAATAGTGAAATATGTAGACAGCTAAGAGAGTTATCTAAAATCAAATTTCGCAACAATTGTCAGGGTAAAATTGTAGTTTATAACATAATAAAGAACAAGCATACTTGCTGAACACTAAACATGAAAAAAAAAAAAAATCTACGACAAAGAAGACATATGTATAACATTACAAATTTTTATATCAATATATGTAATTTTCTTTATATTTTCTAACCATTAAGAAAATAACGAATCAAACAGAAACACTAAACTTTGAAATAAAATAACTTCCATAGCTTTTGAAGGGTAAAGTAAGTGCGCGCGCGCGTGTGCGTGTGTTTAACAAAAGATGAAATTGGAGTATGTTCAATTTATCAATTTATACATGCTTCTGTTTCTATATAAAGCTATTCATGTAGCTGTAGGAGCTAATATAAAGTTATCTATTTCATAAAAAAAAGACAACTACTTATATATATATATATATATATATATATATATATATATATATATATATATATATATATATATATACTGAATCACTAAAAATATAACGAGTTTAGTTGCTTACAAGTAACTGCCTTTCTATATATTATCAAAAACAAACACACCAATGATCCTAAATAATGAAAATATAAATAGATGCTTCTAAGAAAATATACCATATTCTACCTCACTAAAAACTATGATAATTTCATTACAAATAAATATATCTTCGCATATACAGTATATCTATAAAGATATAAATCTTAAACATATAATAAAAAAAAAATTATTTACAAGGAAGATGTTTCTCGCCACCCAGATCATTTTCGCTCACAAAATTATATAGTTTGATGTTCGCCAAAGTGTGAAAAAAAAGTCTATGCTCTCAAATTTACATTTTTAAGATGTTGTGTTGAAAGAAAATCAATGTATAAAAAATATAGATATGCATTATTACAAACACAAAAAAAAAATGTAATGTCAAGAAACGCAAATACAAAATATTGATAAAAAGAAAATACGACTGATGAAAAAGTGACGCATTTATACTATAGCTACATCGATAAAACCTAGTAATATTACTGCTGATATAAGTAATACTACCAATACTACTATTAATAATAACAATAACATTAACATCAGTAATAATAAGAATGAACTAAAAAGGCTTAATTAAGTTTAATAATAATAATAATAATATTAATAATAATAATAATAATAATAATAATTACTACTACTTATATTAGTGTATTAATAATTATCGAGGACAGGAAGTGAGATTCTTTATTAAGTAAGAGCCTAGAAAATTACTGAAAAAAAAAAATTCTCACTCTTCTAACGGTACTCGACTAAACAAATAAGTAATAAAATACAAGTGAAAAATACTACATGAAATATGAAGAACTATAAAATTTTCGTTCTAATCACCGATACATGAAGGACAAAAAAATTAAATCACTTACACGTGAATATAATACTTTTAGTATCTAATCAAATAATTTGTTTTGGCAGATGTAATCCTTACCCTTAGTGCATGCCCTTGCTAACCTCAGACCGTGACAGGGCGCAAACCCTCGACCTGACGCCTCAGAGTCGCGGACGCTACCGGTTGATATATATATATATATATATATATATATATATATATATATATATATATATATATATATATATATATATATATATATACACACCCACACATACATGCATGCATATATACATAAACACAACTCCATCTTATGTGCATGAGAGAGAGAGAGAGAGAGAGAGAGAGAGAGAGAAATATTTCCTCTCCCCCTCCCTCCCTCCCTTTTTTTATAGAGATATAAAGAAAATCATTTACATATGTTTAGGTATAGGAGGAAAATTACATTTTCAATGTTAATTATGCACTAAGTATAGGATATAAGGTGTTTGGGTTGCAAAAGTACACACAAAGTTAATTACATAGGATATTTTTTCTAACCTACGATACAAGGATCACTTAAGGAAGAATAATGAAATATAACACAATTATATTTATATATATATATATATATATATATATATATATATATATATATATATATATATATATATATATATTCTTACTAATCCACGATATATAAATAACTAAAACTAATATAAAATATGATACAAGCGAAAATAAGAACAATTAGAATAACTGTAAAATTAACAAGTAATATATGGCAAAAAAAAAAAACATGATAATAGCATTTACAAAAACAATAATTACAAAAATATAAAGACTAATTACAAACAGATAAGTGACAATTACAACAAATATACGTAACTATTAAAAATATACAAGCAATAATTATAAAATATAGGTCATAATTACTAAAAATACAAGCAATAACTGCAGAGTTATAGGCAATATGTGCATCATTATTAGCAATAATTACAAAAACATAAGCAATAATTACAAAAAAACTCAATAATCACAAAAAACATAAGCAATAATCGCAAAATACATTAACAAAATATAAGCAATAATTACCAAAATATAAGCAATGTTATCATTGCTTCGGTAATCATCCTGAGCAAACAGTGAATGGCACTTTGGCACTGTCTCTGTACCCTACCGTTTTCTTTACCACTTTTTTTTTTTATCTGGTCATGTAAGGGAACACTAATGAGTTTATACAAGGTATTTGGTTGTTACAAATAGCTCATGCTGACTTTAGCCTTAGAGTAAACTGTTAATTTACAAGAAGAAACAAATAGAAGAACTATGATAACAACAATAATAATAATAATAATAATTATAATAAAAATAATAATAATAATAATAATAATAATAATAATAATTATTATTATTATAAGAACAAAAATGATAATAAAAACAAAATAATAATAATATTACCTAGTCAAAGCACACATCTTTTGAACAAAGCAGTGGTAGTAATTTCAACACCAAATAAGCATGTAAAAACTCTTTAACCTAAGCTACCTCTTTCCGCTCCTACTTTCAGCAATATTCCGGCCAGAAAGAGAATTTGAGCGAGTGAAGGAGGGAAGGATTGTGAGATTCAAGCGCACCTATCCATATTCTATTCATAGACATGGCCATATTCCCTTTTATGAAGGGGTGGCCGAGTCAAGGCAATATCATGACAATCATTGGAGGCATACATGGATGGGGGATTCCCAGTCCTATCTGTCAGACCAATTTAACTGACTTACAAAAAGTAAATTTGTATTTAGCTTTGGGGAACATGTGCTCGCAGGCCCTCCCTCAGTTGCACAAAAGGGCATTATTACGGTCTCGCTCATAAGAACGGCATATACACTGTAGAATAACATTGCATTAATGAGTTAACTTTAGAATAATGAATACCTGGGAAGGATTTTAGACCCCTTACCCCAGTTGAAAAGAGAAATTTGCAGAGTAAGAGACACCGAAAGATTGAACTACGGGAGGCAGAGAGCGTTCAAGTCCTCACTTGGCCCTATCCTTTTTAGTCGCCTTTAGCGCCTTCCCCAACGACAATTACAACAGATACAATAAGACTTAGCTCGGCCCTGGGGATTTTGCCATCTTTTTCTTAGAAATGACAACGTCCGTCACTTATTTACTGATATAAAAATGTGAATCGATAATGACCATCTACTTGTGTTTGCCATAACGGTGACAAAAAGAACCAAATACGTCACCTGTACTAAGAGATAAAGACAGACACTATACTTATCGCGGTACTCTTCAGTTCGTCATCATCTGCTGAAAATGAATGAACACAACTCGTCAAATACCTAAGCTCAGTATTATAATATAAGATCATAATTTGTGTCACAGTCCCAATTGGAGCTGGGTGATTAAGGCTAGATGCCCTTCCTAACACGCCGCGGTGGGATCGGACCCGCGGTAGTCGTTTTTCGACTCGCGTGCTCAACTCCTGAGCTATCGAGGCCCCTTTAATATCATTAGATTCACGATACGCAATAATACAAAGTTACAGAGGAATCCCGTGTAAGAGAATCAGTAAAAGGGGTTTACTGCCAATATCAGTACATATTATCATGTTTTGACAATATTTATTTCTATATTTCATATCTGCAAATCATTAATATTATTATTATTATTATTATTATTATTATATATATATATATATATATATATATATATATATATATATATATATATATATATATATATATGTGTGTGTGTGTGTGTGTTACTTGAGGTTTTCCTGGTGGGAAAGACAATACTCAGTAAATTTCAATAAATGAATAAATAAATAAGCATAAAATATATAAGACTATAAATAAAACTAATACAACTGCAGAAATAATAATTAAACCATAATGCTACTAAACTGTACTTGATTTGAACATACTGGATGACAGAGAAAACTACTACAATATAAATACTCCAAGTGACCTTCCTCTTATACTCCTATCATGATTTCATTATAATTAATACCATGATTCCTATACTAATATCCTACAGTACAAGTGCCAATGTTAAGGGCACAAAACAAAGAAATTTCATCCCACGAACGCACGCACGCAGATACATTAACAAATCCTCGTAACGTAAGTTTTAAGGATCATATACATCCATAAGGGATCCGGGAGCCGCGGTAGCGAAGTGGTTAGAGCACTCGACTTGAGAAGTGACAAATCCATTTCCGAGTCTACCGCGAGGCTCTAGGAAGGGCATCCAATTTTAATTTCTCAACTTCTAGCTGTGTGTTCACTCGTATTCGAATGGGGATTGATACTGCCATATAAACAACAAACAACAACAACAACAGCAAGCATTAGGAAACCATAAGGAAATAACAATAAGAGAGAGAGAAAGAGAGAGAGAGAGAGTCAAATGAAAGTGTCGACATGTGCTTTTCGTAAATAAGAGCTTACTAAAAGACTTCCAGATTCTGAGTATCAAAATGCTGCTTCAACCAATCAGAGAGGATGTGAAATTTTTTTTATTCAAGGAACTATTGACCAATCAACAACTTCCACAGAGTTTTAGCAAGGTGATTGAATCATTCCATGGTTTGCTGGCCAGGATTCAAAATGCATAATAATAATCCTCTCCATGAGGAAAATTTGGCAGGAATTCTTAAGATGTATTTACAACGATAAGACAAGAAGCTATGGCGAGCATACGATAACAACTGATCCTTTTAACCAAAATCCTGTTGCTGTCCTTGATGTATATACAGACAGACAGTTCTATAAGACATAAAATGCTCGCATGAGATTAGGAGTCCAACTACGCGATAAGGTTAAGAGTCTTTGGACAAGAATTTTGTTTCAATGTTATAATAAATGTGATTTCTTCATTCCAAAAGAAATAGTTAAGGTATCAATATCTAAAGATACTCTCTCTCTCTCTCTCTCTCTCTCTCACACACACACACCCATTCGTTTACTTTCCGAGGAAAAGTTAAGGTACCAATATCTAAAGAATCTCTCTCTCTCTCTCTCTCTCTCTCTCTCTCACACACATTCGTTTACCTTCCGAGGAAAACTTAAGGTATCAATATATAAAGATTCTCTCTCTCTCTCTCTCACACACACACATTCGTTTACCTTCCGAGGTAACGTTAAGGTATCAATATCTAAAGATTCTCTCTCTCTCTCTCTCTCTCTCTCTCTCTCTCTCTCTCTCTCTCTCTCTCTCTCTCTCTCTCTCTCTCTCTCATTCGTTTACCTTCCGAGACAACCTCTTATAATCATAAGCCATTTATCTATCTCGATATCTCGACAAAACGATATCGTTGATTCATCTTCAACATCGTCCAGAAAATGAGAAAATGATAATTAAAAAAAAAAAGATACAAATATATAGCTTTAGTATATAATAAAACAAAGGACTTTTGCACTATTCACAGCCTGTAGCACTGAAGAAATTACGGTCTGATGAAATTTGAAAAAAAAAAAAAAAAGGTCGAGATATGAGGATGACAGGAGAGGAAAAAAACGCTTTAACAATTCAGAGGTTCTAGTTAAAATGTACCACTTAAGAGACGGTTAGAGTACCAATTACTTGCATCTCACACGACCTCCTCCTTCAGGCTATGAGGAGGACGACCTCACTATCCTCCATTCATTTTCGTGGGAAAAACCTCTAAAATATTAAAATTCGATCCATCACCTTTACTGGTATAAACACTTTCAAAATATCTCAGTAATCCAAGTCACTACAAACATATAAATAAATGAATGAATATGAACTTTCATTTGAAAGAAAAATGCAAAAATTGTTTTCCCAATTTAAATTATTACTACTATCTGCAGAAAATGGAAGTGTAAAAACACTGCCTTTATCAAGAATTTTGAACTACAATCTAAATTAATGCATACAAATGATATTTTAAATTTCATTCACACCCAATATCCACTAATGAGATATCTGCACATGATGAAGTGTGAAAAGTAATGGCACTGACAAGAGTTTTAAAGAACGTCACACACAATATTTTTGCTGCATTTTTATTAATAATTTCTGTGCAATGCTGTTCCCAAAAGCTCTACAGCATAAATAAACCAAAACAGCAATAATAATAGTAGTAATAATAATAATAATACTAATAATAATAATAATAATAATCACATCCTAATTGGAAATCCGATATAGCCAAATTGGTGTTGATCAAAAAGCAAAATCTACCCGATTAAGAATCTAACAGTGCAAAAATAATTTTCAAAAAAGCGACACGATACGGTATCTTGCAGTTTCTATTCATGCAAGCAAAGAAAACAAATATATAAAGCTTGATTTTTTTCTCAAAATGTCTACAACTCAAGAGAAAATTAGCAGTACATCTATATCATCAGAGTCAAAAGGTAATTGCATACTAGTTAGCTTAGTAAATTAATAATAAAGAAACTACCTAATTACATGGCCAGCAAATAAACAACTTTTTATATTATTATCTAGAACTACTTTCTAAGTTGTGACTTGCTCTAAGCTTCAAGGGAGGTCTTGGGAACTCGAGAGAGAGAGAGAGAGAGAGAGAGAGAGAGAGAGGAGAGAGAGAGAGAGAGAGAGAGAGAGAGAGAGAGAGAGAGAGAGAGAGAGAGAGAGAGAGAGAGAGAGAGAGAGAGAGAGAGAGAGAGAGAGAGAGAGAGAGAGAGAGAGAGAGAGAGAGAGAGAGAGAGAGAGAGAGAGAGAGAGAGAGAGAGAGAGAGAGAGAGAGAGAGAGAGAGAGAGAGAGAGAGAGAGAGAGAGAGAGAGAGAGAGAGAGAGAGAGAGAGAGAGAGAGAGAGAGAGAGAGAGAGAGAGAGAGAGAGAGAGAAGAGAGAGAGAGAGAGAGAGAGAGAGAGAGAGGAGAGAGAGAGAGAGAGAGAGAGAGAGAGAGAGAGAGAGAGAGAGAGAGAGAGAGAGAGAGAGAGAGAGAGAGAGAGAGAGAGAGAGAGAGAGAGAGAGAGAGAGAGAGAGAGAGAGAGAGAGAGAGAGAGAGAGAGAGAGAGAGAGAGAGAGAGAGAGAGAGAGAGAGAGAGAGAGTACAGTATATCTGACAACAATCCTGCATTTGGACTTCATATATATACAGCATATTATTAATTCTGCTAATTTGTAGTTGTTTATTTATCAGTTTGTTTGTTATTTTGTTCATCTGCCATCTTACCTCACCTATGAAATATTTCTATATGTCTAATTTAAGCGTCTGTACTACAACCACTATATAGAGATGAAATAAAAGTGTATAGTTATCATTATTATTACTAATATTATTACTATTATTACTTATTATTATTATTATTATCACTATTCTCATAACCTGCCTATCTGATTACATCTCAAATTATAGGGAACCCTCTGAAGCAACCAACCGAAAACTAATCAACATCCGCTCTAACTCTTTACATATTGCTATTTGATTTAAATCGGTCAGGGATATAAGGGGAACCAACACAAGACAGAGCAGTGAGCTCTTTATTCAGAGAACAAACACAGAAGCAGGTTCAAAGATGATCACTATTAAAGGGCCAACACTCTAGAACAATATTCCAGAGCATCTTAAAAATGCATCCTCCTTCACAGCTTTCAAAGGCAAACTATAAAGTTTTCTTTTGGACAAATAGTTGCTGCTCACACATAAACTAAACTTAATGATTTAATGCAATTTTCCTTAACACTAACCTCTCTATATGTAAATTGCTATCGACTTCTCTGTTCTTTACGTTAAAACGAATTATTCTCATTGAAAGGAAAACAAATATGGTAATGATGCCGATAATAACGATACTGTATCTAGTGTTATTACTATATTATTAATATTATTGTTAAAATTTTTATTGCATCATTATTATTTTCTATGAAAGCTACATTTAATTTAACTGTATGTATTACCCTCTTACTTATTAATTCAATTACATGTTTACTTATAAGTTACTTTTATTTTTAGAAGAATAACCATTGAACAAAAATGGAAATAAATGTTTGTTTGTTTTTGTTTGTTATTGTTATTGTAATTAGCAGAATTAATAATATGCTGTATATATGGAAGAAATCTCACCCGTATAAAGAGCATCGCTAAAACCATATACCACCAAGACCAAACAGAGCAAACCCATGATGCGCCGCCAAGAAGGCATTTACCGCAAAAGCCACATCACAAGACCGCAATCCCCGAATATGATACTTCAGTGTCTAACTTGACTCCAAGCTCTCAAGATAAGGACGCCATGTCTTTGGCAGAATGAAGTTTATATTCTAATTATTTTCGAAATTTGTGTGTTCTGAGTTAGAGGCACAAAGTTTTTCAAACTCGGGAAAAATACAAAGTAAAAAGTTTCAAGCGCTCTGAACTATTATATCCATTTTTGCATATCACTAGGAATGCCCGAGAGCACTTGTCCCTATGTACAGTTATTTGATTAATAATAAAAGGGGTTTTAAGAAATTTCTCTCACTTAGTAAAGGGAAAATATGAGAATTATCTATTGCAGACTTACTGAAAGTCAGAATTTGCAACTACTTCTTCATATCTCCTTTTTTTTTTTATCGCATGGATTATCCAGTTTACTGTTTTACTTATGTATCTATTGTTTGTTTGTTGTTGTAAAATTGTATTTGGTTTACTTGTTATATTTTCCGAAATATCTCTTATCTTTGTGTCTTTTTCAGCTTCATCTATAATAACAAAAAATACTTAAAAATTAAATGTATTTTATCTAATTTAATCACAACTACATTTTTCATGGCATCAATATTTGCCAAAGACTTTCAGAAACTGTACTGGCATTAGTACTTAACTTTTTATTACTACATTTCAGCTTTTACTTTTTTCCCGTATTTATGGATATAAGCATATTCTTATGCAATATATTTGAGTAAAATCAACATGTTCCCTTTGCGGTCACCTTTTCACACTTACACTTTTGCTGATTTCACACCGAAGTGGCACGTCGCACGTGGCACGCCGATTGAAAACGAACATCCGGAAATATGAAACCTTTCATTCATAAGAGGCGTGTCACGTCCCATGTGCCACGTGCCGCTTTCACACCAAAGTGGCACGCCAGTTGAAAACGAACATCCGGAAATACATGAAACCTTTCACACAAAAGTGGCGTGACACGTCCCATGTGCCACATGCGACTTGCGTGCCACTCAGAGTGGCATGCAAGTCGCACGTGGCACATGGGACGTGACACGCCACTTCTGTGTGAAAGGTTTAATATAATCCCGGATGTTCGTTTTCAACTGGCGTGCCACGTGCGACGTACCACTTTGGTGTGAAGGCGGTACGTGGCACATGGGACGTGTCACGCCACTTCTGTGTGAAAGGTTTCATATATTTCCGGATGTTCGTTTTCAACTGGCGTGCCACGTGCGACGTGTCACTTTGGTGTGAAAGCGGTCTTACGGTCGTTAAACTAACCCAGTCTTCTCAACTTATTTCTTATCAACATTATGAACCTCTCCATCATATCTGGCTTTAAAAACTCGATCCACCATCTCTCAAGGTCTTCCTTACATCCTGTGACCTTGTACCTCCAGATATAGGATTAATTTCATATCATATAACTTTCTTAAGACACAGCCGAAACAATTCAACCTTGTTTAAGATATTTTATACTATTCTCCTTATTAATAATGAACTCTGTTTACCTTAGTTACTATATTATCATAGCACTACTAGGTACTTTAACTTGTTCATCACTTACGACCAGACACTGCATATTAGTGTTTATGATCTGTTATTCCCCAATCCGTATTCGAGTGGAGCTCATTCTCATAGATACTGTGATGGGCATATGACAGGTCGAAAATCCTTTCCAAAGGATATGAGACTCGAGAGTGATGGTTCCCAACCTTTAAAGTGGTCTTTGTATTCGTAATGACATCCCCAACAAAAGTAATAACACATTCGCACTGCAAGAAATCTAATTTATGACAACTGGCTAAGTGCTGACTCGGTACTTATCATGCAAAGAGATACACAAGTTACGCATTTGAGCATTCCATACAATTCCGTCTCGCACCCCGTGGGGTTGCAGGAAATCCAGATTAAGAACCCTTGCTCAAGAGGGTGGGAGTAAGAGTGGCCAAGTAAATGACGAGTATGAGGGGGTAGGGAGTCATCAAGTTATCCTATCCGATGGCGACTATCCGACATGAGGTATCCAGTGGATCAGAGAGGTTAGAAAAAAATGACTGTTGGTCAAGTGCTCTGCGGGGGCCTGTCCAATAGGCCTAGAACAAACGCGCGAGAACACCTTTCTATTTTTTTTTTTTTCCTTTGCCTTCAAGGTTTGTCTACCAATTTTATTGGGACCTAAGTCCTTTTATGTCTGTTTATATCCGATTACTGACTGGGTATCAAGGCACCCATAAAACTAGGACAGGCACTCGTTCTCCCTGTTAAAAAAAATGAAATGGAACAACTCTCAGGTATGTCTTATCTAACCCATGTAACTCCAGTTAAAGACCCGTTCGGATACACGAAATACCTTTTGTATCCGTCAATGCCTCCCAGATACGACGCAAATCAATTTCGTTCCTCCTGGGAGATTTATTGATGGTGAAATATAGACCCATTGTCAGTGAACAAGTGCCGAAGACTTTTACTATTTTTTTTAAGCACATTCTTTCTTTTTCCTCTCTGTATGTTCTCCTCTCCAACTTGATCGAAAGGTGAGAGGCCTTCTGAAAACTTTATACCTACTGCACGATAGTATTTATGGGGCTCTATCCCCTATTCCCCATTTCCAGCACACACACGTCTTTTCTCTTGAGGAATGTGATTCTGGATTAGAAAACCTCGAGGGGGTGACGATTCTTCTTTGACCAAGAATTGTTTTAACTTCAACATCTACAAATGAAGAATTTAGGACTTTCTACAATCTGTAAGTGAAATAATTACTCGAAATTAGAATGCATCTAATGTGTTCCATATAAATAATTACACATATATTAATGATTTGAGAAACCTATCACTAACATTTGCAATATAAACCAGGCCCTGCAACTCAACACCATCACTCATATCAATTTAGTAACCATCTACTATAACATTCTAACAGTAAATTTCCTTCTGAAAGGCAATAACCACTCTCATTGTTGAATACAGCAACTAAACACAAACCTTTTGACTCAAAACAACCACTTATATTGATGATACTACACCCCAAACGCCAACGTTTTGACTCATGACGACCACCCATACTGATGAATACATAAACTAAACCCGTATGATTTGACTCATTACGAATACTCATACTGATGAGTTCAGTAACCGAAAACAAACGTTTTGACTCATAACGACCACTCATATTTATGAATACAGAAACCACAAGCACACATTTTAGCTCATAATGACCGCTCACATTGATGAGTGCAGTAAGAAACACATACGTTCTGACTCATAAGATCTTCTCATATTCATGAATACAGATCGCAGGACGTTTCGAGTTTTAACGACCATTCATTAATGAATACAGAAGCCTATCGCAGATTTGACTCATACTGATCACTCACACTGATTATATCAGTAACCAATCAGTCATCTACAGATTCATAGTGATCAGTCATATTAATGAATACTGTAACCATAGATTAATATATTGACTCATAATGAACCCTCACATTAATGAATGTTCTTGTTCCGGTTTTACGTCAAGGACTCCCTTTTCAACCAAGGGCTAGGACGGTTGCCTTTTTTGCGAAGGACTTGTTTTGGCAGTTGTAATCGCTACCCTGAGTGCATACACTCGCTAACCTCAGACCGTGACGGGGCGCGATCCCTCGACCTGACGCCTCAGAGTCGCGGACGCTACCGCTTGAGCCACGGTGACTACCTCTCATGTTAATGAATAAATAAACTAATTGGTAAAAGTTTTTACTCAAAACGAATGGTCATACTAATGAATACAGATTAAAACCCAGAAAGGTTTTCATTCTAATAAATGTTGGACTTACAATGACCCACTCTTTATCAATAAATAGAGTAACCATTGAATAGTGCGTTTCATTACAATAATCTTTCGTTTGACTCCTAACGACTACCTTATTTAGCAAATAAAGTAACGCTTTAATTACAATAAATGTTTGTTTGACTCAAAGCGACCAAATCATTTAAAAATCCAAAGGAACATATTACTAAACGTGATAAAAAATGGTAGACCCTTAACATCTAAATCTTTACCACATAAAATATTCACAACACCTTCCATTATCTTTCCCAAACATCTTCATAATCCTCCGAGATGAGAGTTCTATTAACAAACAAAATACTCTGACATAAAAACATGAACGTAAAGTCTTTCTTCTTTTATCATAGGCATCAGTGTTTAGGCCTTCCTGTAAACCTAAAATCCTCGTAAAGTCTTCTTAAGTGAATCTTCTATCTCTTAATACTAAAATGAGGCATATGGATTATCATCATTCCCTTTTTTACAAAGTCCACTAAGGAGGAACACCTTGAAGTACTTCAAAAGATGTCAAGGAACATAGAAAAGGATGTTTTATACCTTTGATGATGATGATAATAATAATAATAATAATAATAATAATAACAATAATAATAATAATAATAATTTTGAAGTACATCATATGACGTCAAGGACCATATAATAAGATGTTTTATATCTAATAATAATAATAATAATAATAATAATAATAATAATAATAATTATAATCTACATCACCGTCATCATCACTCACAACAACGAACTCCTTAAAAAGAGGATTCATATAAATGCTACCAGTTTAATATACTGCTTTACTAGCATGACATCCAGAGTTCGAAAAAATAAATAAAAAATCTCTTGTCAAGTTCGATAACAAAACCCCGAGTACCTACAAAATAGCACTAATACACACACACACATACACATACAAATACACACACACACACACGACAAAAAAGAAGCGAAAGTTAAAAAAAACTACCATGTAAAATAACTAATGGTAGATTTATCAGATTTTACAAGTATCTTCCTACAGTTTGCGCCACAACAATCTATCAATCCTTAATCCTTTAGTGGACACTAATCCTAGCTATCCATCCCTCTTCCTCCTATGCTCCATCCTCATCCTTTCCATGTACAAATATCCTGGGTCACATTCTCTCTTTTCCATCTACAGGATTTAATATTTATCCTTTTAATATAAACAGGAATCCCGATCTTGAGCAATCTTAGTGACTTGGCGAAATTTACTCAACAAGAAAAAGATTTCTGTGGAAGAAGAAGAAGAAGAAGAAGAAGAAGAAGAAGAAGAAGAAGAAGAAGAAGAAGAAGAAATATGGACCCATGTACTTCCTAATCTGCATAAAAGGGCATTAGTAAAGTCTCACTCAAGAATAACAAATACAATGACACGGTATTACTTTGCTAACTTTAGAAAAATACCCTGATAGTACATATCATACTGACAACACACACAAAAAAAATGGTAATTGGTCCGTGCGTTCAAAATTTAGGGTATTAAGAACAATCACATAACTCTGTTATGTAAATTCATTTACCGCGTTAGCTCAGTGGTAGAGTGCGTGAGTCGGGAAACAGCTACCGTGGCTTCAATCCCAACGCGGGGAGCCAGGAAAGGCAGACCCGATGAAATCTCTGAGCTCCAACATGTCTATGTCCACCCCCATCCAAAGGGGGTTTAATATTGATCATTAAAACGGGAAAGAACAAAAAATAATATCATAATATCAATCCACTCACTATGTTATTGATTTCAACACTTATTCGAAGATTATTCCTAACAAATTATTTATACTAAGATGCTCCTAGGAAATGTCCCGGGACAACAGAAAATGTAAAAGCTGAGACTAATTACGGACATAAATAGCACAGCCGCAACACCCAATTTTTCTAAGGGCTTGGGTGTCGATACAAGGCGAAAAAAAAAAAAAAATCCATTCAACTGTTCGTGAAGAAGACTCACCCAATTATCCATTCTGCATTCGTCTTCTTCAAGCGGATGAAGAGATCAAACTCACCTGTGGAGAGGAAGGAAATATAATTAGATATATCGCAAGTACACAAACAAGTTGGAGCTGGGGGATTAAGGGTGGATGATCTTCCTTAAGCCCCGTGGCGGGATCGAACTCCTGTTAGTCAGATTCGCCACTTCCCGACTCGTGTGCTACACCACTGAGCTACCATTGCCCACAAAAATGTCAATATTTGTACACGTGACGTGCACATGCAGACACTCCCTATGATCTATATAAATACTTAATGTATTCCTACAGTTTCCATAGTGTTATTCGTATAATATCATTTTCTAAGCAATAATTATTACATTACATTATTCTAAACATTCTATTTACTGTTATTCAATCACTATCAAAGTAAAAAAAAAATATGGAGGGTAGAATAACAGAATAATGTTATATGAATTTCAAGAACTTAATTTTAAGCTATGTTGGCCGTGGACAATTCATTATAATGTGAGGTTTGGCAAAAACGAAGAATCAACCCGTTCTCAATTAATGAAGAAGGAAAATGATGCGAAGAGGCATTAAAAACAAAATATTTACAGTCCATATCATCCTAATCTATGGAGCTATAGTTAGCACCATAAATCACTCAACACACAAGAGACCCTGGTTAATAAGTTAAGCACAGCTCGAAAGCCTTTCAGATAGTTTACCCTGGATATTTTCTTTCAATACATCGACAGATCAGTTATGGAATACCACATCCAATATGGTGTTTCCAAAACAAAACTCTTCCCAAAAAGAGATGTTATGATTTTCACCCTAAAATACAAGACTTCCGTTCATATAAGTGATTTAGGATAAAGAAGTTTTTATGTCTCTGACTTAACTTACTTTTAAAGAAATGGTAAATATAAGAGCATAACAACAAACATATATTAAAATTAGTTGAGCTTTCTAACGTGTTATTCACAATATAACTAGAGCACAGAAAAGTACTACAATCCTTACAATACTAAATGACATAATTCTTATCTTCGGCTACAAAAATAACCTTTGATATGAAATAGACCTTTTGTTAACCTAATAATTAATTTAAATTAATAATAACTAGGAAAATGTGAGAGAATACAAATTATGAATACGAGTATCATCAGGCAAAAGGATCTCTATCGAATCCTTCTGTGCATAACATTGTATAAATTCTTCCAGTACGTAGAGCACTCGACTCGGGAAGTGACAAATCCGCGTTTGGGATCACCGCAAGGCGTTAGGAAGGGAATCCAGCCTTAAAGTTCCAACTCAAAGCTTTTGCTGTCTCCCTCCCCCCCATTCGAATCGGGATTAATTATAACACATAAGATGGCAAGTACACATCTTCCATTATGTGCAGGAAACAAAGTTTGATCAGTACACAGGCCCCAACATAACTGTTCAAAAGGATAATGAGCGTTATAGAAGAAGAACGTTAATCTTTGACAAGGAACTTGTTGAAGGCTAAGTTAGAAACTCTCTCCTTGAAGCTTGAAGAGATTCCGTAACAGCAGAAGCAATCTTATGCATTAGATGCAAGCCACTTTGCATCCAAGAGGAGAGGGAAGAAGTGGTCCTGGGAGGAGAAAAATACCGAGAGCGTTAATTATGTACGAGAAACCTGTAAAAGTATTACCGAACTAAAAAGTGTCCTTAAAGATAGAGCAATTTCAACACAGCAAAAGCAATCTTATATTTAAGCAGCAAGACACTCAGCATGCCAAAAGAGACGGAAGAAAAGGAATCAGTGAGGAAATACTATAGAGAATGTTAACTTTGGACGAGAAACCTATGAAGCTGAAAGATCTCCCAGAAAAACAAAAAACTTCCATAAAGCAGACGCAATGTTTTACCACAGCTGCAAGCCATCCTGCGACCCCAATACAAAGGGATAATTGGGGTAGCAATTAATGGTATCAGGGGAACACAAAATACTCGTACATAGTCCAGAGATCTTCAACGCACGTGCCACCCTCTGCACTCGATAAAACGTAATCACATACTTATAACGCTGATTGCTCCAGGGCTGATAACTAATAATTATCGGTAGTAACATAAGTGCCTTTGTCCCTAATTATACAAAATAAAGACAGACAGCTGTTTAATCTCTTAACAGCATTCTGTTTTTCTTTGTCTCTTGCACAAAAGCGTGGTCAAGTCTCTTCAATAACCAAACAAAAGAAATTAAAAAAAAATATGAAGTTGCTGACCAAAGACATTTATTTTTTGTCTCTGATACAAAAGCATACTAGAATGGTACACAGAGGCCAATGACCTAATTTCCTTCTAAACCTTCCTCCTTAAAATGATAAAAGAAACCTGACATATAATACCTGGTCTTCAGTCAGATATTACAATATCACGAATATCAGTCCTAAATATAACTTCCACTAAAACACTAATTAATAAATAAAGAAAACAATCATTGTATTTAAGGTAAAATATATATATATATATATATATATATATATATATATATATATATATATATATATATATATATATATATATATATATATATATATATATATATATATATATAAGGATATGCTACAATTCTTATAGTTCATCAACAAGTTCAATTATACCTACAATTTTCACGTCTTAAAATAAGGTGTTGAAGGGTGCAGTTGAACGTTCTCCTTCTTTCTTACTATGAATGGTTTTTCCTTCTCATGGGGTGGAGGCCAAGAATAATGCCACAGAGTTCCCCTGTGTGACTTAAAAGTCGACTAAATTGGGCGAGGTGTGGAGTGATTAGTTCTCATCT
>JAXCGZ010000209.1:7500-10000 GCA_037179515.1 Halocaridina rubra
ATAGTGTGGGGGGATGTAGAAGGGAAATAGTGAAGGTGGAAGAGTTGAAAAAGCCAGAGAAGAGACAGGAATATCAGGACAGGTTGAGAGTGGCATATGACAGGGTGAAAGAAAGAGAAGTTGGGGAGTTAGGGGAGGAATGGGGGTTGATGAAAGAATGTTTTGTGGGACATGCAAGTGATGTGTGTGGAAAGAGGTTTGTTGGAGGTGGCATGAGGAGGGGCATCGAGTGGTGCAATGAAGGGGTGAAAATGAAGGTGGAAGAGAAAAAGGGGGCTTTTGAGGAATGGCTGCAGTGTGAAAGTAGGGAGAAGTATGAAAGATATAGGGAGAAAAATGTGGAAACCAAGCGGAAGGTAGAGGAAGAGAAGAGGTTGGCAAATGTTAGGTGGGGACAGGATTTTAGTAGGTCATATGAGGAGAATAAAAAGAAGTTTTGGAAAGAAGTGAAGAGAGCAAGGAAGGGTGGATCGAGGATGGAAGAGACAGTGAAAGATGTGAATGGACAGATGTTAAGAGGGAACGATGCAAGGAAAAGATGGGCAGAATATTTTGAGTGCTTGCTGAATGTTGAGGAAGATAGAGAGGCAGCTATAGTGGCAGTGGGAGGGGTTCAAGGGCCAGTAATGGGAGATGAAAATGAGAGAGAGATTACAAGAGAGGAGGTGAAAAGGGCATTGTATGAAGCGAAAGCAGGTAAAGCACCTGGAATGGATGGTGTGAGAGCGGAGATGTTGAAAGAAGGGGGTGTGACTGCATTGGAATGGTTAGTGAGAGTGTTTAATATATGCTTTATGTTGTCATTGGTGCCAGTGGGTTGGGTGATTGCCTGTATAGTGCCCCTATACAAAGGTAAGGGAGATAAGTATGAATGCAGTAATTTTAGTGGTATAAGTTTGTTGAGTGTGGTAAGAAAAGTGTATGGTAGGATACTAGTTAATAGGATTAGGGATAAGACAGAATATGTGATCGCGGAAGTGCAGAGTGGTTTTAGGAGAGGTAGAGGTTGTATAGATCAGATTTTTTTAGTTAGGCAGTTATGTGAGAAATATTTAGCAAAGGGTAAGGATGTGTATTTTGCATTTTTGGATCTGGAGAAAGCATATGATAGAGTTGATAGAGAGGCTATGTGGAATGTTTTGAGATTATATGGAATCAATGGTAAATTGTTGCATGCAGTGAAGAGTTTGTATGAGGGTAGTAGAGCTTGTGTTAGGGTAGGGAATGAAGTGAGTGAGTGGTTTCCAGTGAGTGTGGGACTGAGACAGGGATGTGTGATGTCACCATGGCTGTTCAATTTGTATATTGATAGAGTTGTAAGAGAGGTGAATGAGCGAGTGCGTGGTCGAGGTTTGAGAATGGTAGATGGGGATGATAACGAGTCGGAGCTGAATCAGTTGCTGTTTGCAGTTGATACTGTGGTGGTGGCAGATTCAGAGGAAAAGCTGTGTCAGTTAGTGTCAGAATTTGGAATGGTGTGTGAGAGAAGGAAGCTGCGAGTGAATGTGGGAAAGAGTAAGGTTATGAGATGTACAAGAAATGAGGATGGCGCTGGATTGAATGTTATGTTGAATGGAGAGACACTTGAGGATGTTAATCAGTTTAAGTATTTAGGCTCGGTTTTAGCTGCAAATGGTGGAGTGGAAGCAGATGTGTGTCACAGAGTGAATGAAGGATGTAAAGTGTTGGGTGCATTGAAAGGAGTGATGAAGAATAGAGGGTTGGAAATGAATGTTAAGAAAGTTTTGTATGAGAAAGTGGTTGTGCCAACTGTGATGTATGGATCAGAGTTATGGGGTATGGAAGTAAGTGAGAGACGGAAACTAAATGTGTTTGAGATGAAATGCCTGAGGAGTATGATTGGTGTATCTCGACTGGCTAGGGTTAGGAATGAAGTGGTGAGAGCAAGAACGGGTGTGAGCAGAGAAATTGCAGCCAGAGTAGATATGAATGTTCTGAGATGGTTTGGCCATGTGGAAAGGATGGATGATGAAAGGCTGCTGAAAAAGGTGATGAATGCGAGAGTTGATGGGAGAAATGCTAGAGGGAGGCCTAGGTTTGGATGGATGGATGGAGTAAGGAAAACCCTGAATGATAGGAGGATGGATGTGAGGGAAGCAAGTGAGCGTGCTAGGAATAGGAATGAGTGGCGAGCGATTGTGATGCGGCTCTGATGAGCATCTGCTGTTACCACGAGGCTGCATCTTGCAGAGATAGCCCTGTGGTAGGGGCAGTAGGAGGAGCTGGCAGTTGTGAAGCGACACAGGTTGTGGAAGAGCCGGGAGGATGGGCTGTGGCACTCCAGCAGTGCCATCTGAACGGTCGCTAGCTCCCTCGTCATTGCCCATAGAGCAAAGTAGTCCCCCTATTTGTTTTCCTTTCTTGATGTCGGCTACCCCCCAATTAAAGGGGGAAACAGCCAAGGTATATGTATGTATGATATATATATATATATATATATATATATATATATATATATATATATATATATATATATATA
>JAXCGZ010000209.1:15000-22500 GCA_037179515.1 Halocaridina rubra
TGGTGAATAATGAAAAGAAGACAAAGTATTTAGTTGTTAATGGAAAAGACAGAGATAAAGCATCAATAGTGATAAGCAACATAAAAATAGATTATTGTAAAACGTATCCGTACTTAGGTGCATGGTTTACTGATGATGCAAATATGCACTCAGTACTTAAACAGCATGAAATCGATGGTACAGCAACAGTCAATAAGTTTAGTATATTCTGCATAAATAACATGAGTATGCCCTATGCATATAAGGTTAAAGTTTTTAAAGCTGCTTTGAGTTCTTCACTTTTGTATGGCTCTGAGAGTTGGTTCACAAGTAATTTAGCTTGCATGGAAAAACTTTATAAAAGGGCAGTAAAGTGTTTATTGGGAGTGAGAAACAACACTCCAATATCCTTATGTTTAATAGAAAGTGGTTTGGAAACTTTAGTACATGAAGTTAATGAAAGAAGAAGGGGATTATTAACCAAAAAAATGCAACAGGTTAACAATGAAGAACCTTTCTATGTGGTATTTGACATCTGCAGACGGGAAAATACACCTGGTTATCAATTCTTAAATTCATATATTGCAAATAATGTGGAAGCATCTGCTCTAAGTGGAATAAAAACTGTAATACTGAATAAACCCGAAGGTGCCACAAAATATCTTACATATAGACAAATTTTAAATAGTCAGTTGACAGTACATAAAGTGTATAGTAGCAAAGAGTTTGTACCAGATTATTTGCGAGTGGCATTCACAAGGTTAAGAGTAATGTCTCATGAGTTGCGTGTAGAGACTGGAAGGTGGAGCAGAACACCAAGAGAAATGAGAGTATGTGCTTGTGATCAAATGGCAGTTCAGAGTGAAGAACATGTGCTAATTGAGTGTCCTTTCTCCCAACCAGTGAGACAAAAATATAATATGTTAAACTATCTGAGTGTCCAGTCACTTTTGAATGAAGAGCTTCATATTACCGAGTTGTGTCAGTATATTTATGAAGTACTAAAGTTGTACAGATAAGGAAGAGATTCAACATTGTAATGAGGAAAGCACTGACTTTTTTTGTATGTATAGGTTAATTTGTAATATTTGGATGTATTCTATTCTTCTAACTGTATTTCAGAATTAGGCATTAATTGATTATTTACTTTTGTTGGTAAGTTTGTGAGAATATTTGTATTGTTCTTTAGGCTAAGATTTTTTGATGGACAAAATATTGTTTCTTTTACTTATGCTATTTTGTGCAAAAAGAAAAAATTTAATATATTTTTGTAATACTTTTGTAATATATTGTCAATAAACTATATATATATATATATATATATATATATATATATATATATATATATATATATATATATATATATAAATATATATATATATATATATATATATATATATATATATATATATATATATATATATATATATATATATATATATATATATATATATATATATATATATATATATATATATATATATATATATATATATATATATATATATATATATATATATATATATATATATATATATATATATATATATATATATATATATATATATATGTGCTGGTGGTGTTAGTGGTAGTGGTGTTGTTGGTGGTGTCGTTGTTGGTGCTGTTTGTGGGTGTGCTGGGGATTTGTCTGCATCTGACGCAAGCAAACTCATTTTTAATTTAAGAAAGGAGTTGGTCGCAGTCAGGCAGGAGGTCAGATCCTTAGCAGAGGAGAACAGGGATCTGAGAGGTAAGGTAGAGGTGTTAACCAGGAAGGGACAATTGAATAGTGAAGACGACTGGAAAGTTGTGAATAAGGGTTCAACGAAGATGGTTCCTGAGAAAAATGACACTTTTCGACTACAAGTTGCTAATTCATTTAGTTCACTTAGAGATGAATGTGACAGTGGCGGCAGTAATTATTCAGGACCCATAGAGTCAGATAGGTGTACTCGCGATCGTAGAAATGGAAGTGGGAAAAGCTCTCAGGTCAAGAGCCTAGGTAAGTCTCCCAAGGTCGGAGTAACCCATCCTCCGGATAAGTCTCGTTCTCTGGTAATTGTAGGGGATTCACTATGCAGATATGTAGACAGGAAACTCAGGCATAGAGTTAGAGGAAAATATTTTTTCCCTGTAGCAGGTATGAAGAAGGTGGGTGAGTCAATAAATAGCTGGATTGAGAAAACTGATGTTGTTTGTTTGATAGCTGGGGGAAATGACGTGCAGGATGGTAGAAGTGAAGAGCTGATTAGGTTGTATAGACAGGCCTGGATAAGATCAGGAAAAGGGGTGCAGTTCCTGTGATGTGTGGTATTCTCCCTAGGCTTAGCCAAAGTTCAGAGTGGTGGTCTCGAGCTATAGGAGTAAATGCTAGGATGGAAGTCTTTGTCGGGAGAATAATATAGGTTTTATAGACGGGTGGGATCTCTTCACTAGTCGTAAGCATATGTATGCAAGGGATGGAGTGCATCTTTCTAATTCAGGTGTCTCGGTATTGGCTGGTATGATAGACAGAGAGGTAGGGGGGTTTTGTTAGATATAAATAATGAAATAAATAATACTTGTGCAGAGAAATTAGTCAATAAGGGTTCAGTAAATAGTGGGTCAAATAACTGGGAGTCTAAGGATAATAACCATTTGTTACATAGAACAAATATTAACAAAAAGAATAGCCTCAAGAAGGGTAAAGCTAGAGAAAGTTTAAAAGTATATTATACAAATAGCCGTAGAAGAACTGAGAGCCATAGTATGTAGTGAGAGAACGAATATAATATGCATTAGTGAAAGTTGGATTAATTTAGAAAGCAAACACCTTAAAGCTGAGTACATAATTACAGGATATAAACTTTATAATGCTGATCGCATTGCAGATAGAAGAGGGGGAGGGGTAATTATGTATATTAAAGATAGCCTCAGAAGCTGCATTAAGTCTGGAATTAAGACAAATCTAAATTCAGAAACCTTATGGGTTGAAATTAAAAATAATATAGAAAGTCTAGTTGTAGGAGTAGTCTACAGACCACCTGATCTAGATAATATAAAGTCGCAAGTTATATACGATGAAATTTCTAAAGCGACCAGGTCAAGTAGAGTTTGTATTGTAGGCGATTTTAATTCTAGAAATATCAACTGGGAAACCATAACAGGTGATAGTAGCTTTAAGGAGTTTCTGGAAGTAGTAGAAGACAATTTCCTTTCTCAGCATGTACATGAAGCAACATGGGGGGTGGATATACTAGATTTAGTTCTTAGTAATAGAGAGAATATGGTTATAAATTTAGAAGTTGGTGAACCAATGGGCAACAGTGACCATGATTCCATTAGATTTAACATAATTTTCAAGGAAACTAGAAAGGAAAACAAGAATATTGTCCTAAACTTTAGAGCAGGAGATTTTGAGGGCTTAAAAACTAAATTATCTAATGAGGTATGGGAAGGGATTTCTGGGGTACAGATGTGGGTAGTTAATCCAGCAGGTCAGGTTGCAGGTAGCAAGATAAGATCAATACATTAAATTCTCTCACAGGAAAGAACAGCAGTCCGTCAGTTAATATAAATTTGGATGAACATAAGAACATAAGAATAGAGGACACTGCAACATGCCTACTGGCACACACGAGGCAGCTCCATTTTTTAATTGTATTTTCAGCATGTCTAACCTATTCTATTCTACTCTACTTATTTATTCTATTTTTCTGTTTATGATTTTTTTAATAAGCACTAACCTATTCATACCCACCCTACCTCTGTCATATGTCTATCTAATCAACATTTGAAGGTGTCTAAGGTATTGGCATTTACTATCCTACTAGGAAGCTTGTTCCAATTTTTACCAATTTCCCTTCTGAACCTAAATTAATCAAGTTTAAATCCATTATTACGAGTTCTAGTTTGATCATGAATTTTTAAAACTTTATTAATATCTCCCTTGTTAATCCCTTTAAACCATTTATACACTTCAAACATATCCCCTCTAACTCTTCGCCTCTCTAGAGAATGTAGATTAAGTTTTTTTAATCTGTCCTCATATGGTAGATTTCTGATATTGTGTATCATCTTGGTCATTCTTCGCTGCACTCTCTCCAAGGATTCAATTTCCATTCTATAATAGGGTGACCAGAATTGCACAGCATAATCTAAATGGGGCCTAACTAATGCAAGATAGAGCTGCAAAATAACTTTTTTCGTACTATTGCTAACGCTTCTTGCGATAAATCCTAAAATTCTGTTTGCTTTATTTCTGACTGCTGTGCATTGCTCTCTTGGCTTAAGACTACTACTCACAAGAACTCCCAAATCCCTTTCACACTGAGAACTCATGATTTCATGGTTATTTAGCTTATAACTAGTATTGTCTTTTATAGTACCCATTTTAACTACTTTACATTTTTCAACATTAAATTCCATTTGCCATTTGTCCGACCATTCATATAATCTATTTAGATCTTCCTGTAAAGCATGAATGTCTTCTTTTCCATTTATAGTTCTACCTATTTTAGTGTCGTCTGCGAATTTACTTAGGTTACTACTGATATCCGAATCCAGATCATTTAGATATACGATGAATAATAGAGGACCCAGTACCGAGCCTTGTGGTACCCCGCTAGTAACCGAGCCCCACTCTGATTTCTCTCCATTTATGCAAACCCTCTGTTTTCTGTCTTTTAACCATTGTTTGATCCATCTGAGAACAGCTCCTCCTATACCATGAGCTTCTAGTTTTTTAACTAATCTTTTGTGAGGAACTCTATCAAAAGCTTTGCTAAAATCTAGATATATTGTATCATATTCTTTACCACAATCTACTGCCTCGTAAACTTCTGAATAAAAAGACAGTAAGTTTGTAAGGCACGAAAAACCCTTAAGAAACCCGTGTTGTGAAAGTTTTATCAGTCTGTGTAATTCTAGATGTGCCCTTATTTTATTTGCAATGATGGATTCTAGAATCTTACCCACTGTTGACGTTAAACTTACCGGCCTATAATTATTCTTTTTAACTCGTTCTCCTTTTTTAAATATTGGTACCACATCTGCCAATTTCCACTCCATGGGTACCGATCCTAATTTTATTGAATTATTAAATAATGCAGTTAGTGGACAACTAAGCTCTTCCTTGCATTCCTTTAATATTCTAGGATATATTCCATCAGGTCCCGGAGATTTATGAGCCTTTAATTTATCTATTTCTTTTATTACCTCCTCTCTCGTAATATTTATTGAACTAAGTATATTATCGGGACTGTCTCTGTAAATGGATTCTACTTCCGGAATATTTTCCAAGTTTTCATTGGTAAATACAGATAAGAAATAATAATTTAAACATGTACACATCACTTTATCGTCATCTGTGATATGGCCATTGGCTACTTCAATTGGTCCGGCCTTTTCCTTAAATTTTGTTTGATAATGTTGATAAAACCCTTTAGGATTTTCTTTAGCTTCTCCTGCTATTTTTAACTTCGTATTTTCTTTTCGACTCTCTAACTATCTTTTTAACTTCCCTGTTTAACTGTATATATTGCTGCCTCACATGATCTTCACCTCTTTTTAGTTTCCTGTATATTCCTCTTTTAATACCTATAAGATTCTTTATTCTATTGTTCATCCATTTAGGGTCATTTTTTCTTGATCTGCAATGTTTCATGGGAATATAGTCTCTCTGACTATTCTTAAGAGTCATGACAAAATTGTTATATTCCTCATCCAAATTTATATTAACTGACGGACTGCTGTTCTTTCCTGTGAGAGAATTTAATGTATTGATCTTATCTTGTGATAATCCTTGGCATGTGGTACTCAAATTTCTGGGTAATCCGCTACGTGCGACCTGACCTGCTGGATTAACTACCCACATCTGTACCCCAGAAATCCCTTCCCATACCTCATTAGATAATTTAGTTTTTAAGCCCTCAAAATCTCCTGCTCTAAAGTTTGGAACAATATTCTTATTTTCCTTTATAGTTTCCTTGAAAATTATGTTAAATCTAATGGAATGATGGTCACTGTTGCCCAATTTTTCACCAACTTCTAAATTTGTAACCATATTCTCTCTATTACTAAGAACTAAATCTAGTGTATTCGCCCCCCGTGTTGCTTCAAGTACATGCTGAGAAAGGAAATTGTCTTCTACTACTTCCAAAAACTCCTTAGAGCTACTATCACCTGCTATGGTTTCCCAGTTAATATGTCTAAAATTAAAATCGCCTACAATGCAAACTCTATTTGACCTGGTCACTTTAGAAATTTCATCGTATATAACTTGCGACTCTATATTGTCTAGATCAGGTGGTCTGTAGACTACTCCTACAACTAGACTTTCTATATTATTTTTAATTTCAACCCATAAGGTTTCTGAATTTAGATTTGTCTTAATTCCAGACTTAATGCAGCTTCTGAGGCTATCTTTAATATACATAATTACTCCTCCCCCTCTTCTATATGCACTACGATCAGCATTATAAAGTTTATATCCTGTAATTATGTACTCAGCTTTAAGGTGTTTGCTTTCTAAATTAATCCAACTTTCACTAATGCATATTATATCTGGTCTCTCACTACATACTATGGCTCTCAGTTTTTCTATCTTGTTACCTAAACTACGGCTATTTGTATAATATACTTTTAAAATTTCTCTAGCTTTACCCTTCTTGTGGCTATTCTTTTTGTTAATATTTGTTCTATGTAACAAATGGTTCTTATCCTTAGACTCCCAGTTATTTCACCCAATATTTACTGAACCCTTACTGACTAAATTCTCTGCACAAGTATTAATCATTTCATTATTTGTGTCTAACAAAACCCCCCTACCTCTCTGTCTATCATACCAGCCAATACCGAGACACCTGAATTAGAAAGATGCACTCCATCCCTTGCATACATATGCTTACGACTAGTGAAGTGATCCCACCCGTCTATAAAACCTATATTATTCTCCCGACAGAAGACTTTCATCCTAGCATTTACTCCTATTGCTCGAGACCACCACTCTGAACTTTGGCTAAGCCTAGGGAGAATATAACAATTTTGTCATGACTCTTAAGAACAGTCAGAGAGACTATATTCCCATGAAACATTGCAGATCAAGAAAAAATGACCCTAAATGGATGAACAATAGAATAAAGAATCTTATAGGTATTAAAAGAGGAATATACAGGAAACTAAAAATAGGTGAAGAGCAGGTGAGGCAGCAATATATACAGTTAAATAGGGAAGCTAAAAAGATAGTTAGAGAGTCGAAAAGAAAATACGAAGTTAGAATAGCAGGAGAAGCTAAAGAAAATCCTAATGGGTTTTATCAACATTATCAAACAAAATTTAAGGAAAAAGTCGGACCAATTGAAGTAGCCAATGGCCATATCACAGATGACGATAAAGTGATGTGTACATGTTTAAATGATTATTTCTTATCTGTATTTACCAATGAAAGCTTGGAAAATATTCCGGAAGTAGAATCCATTTACAGAGACAGTCCCGATAATATACTTAGTTCAATAAATATTACGAGAGAGGAGGTAATAAAAT
>JAXCGZ010000209.1:27500-37500 GCA_037179515.1 Halocaridina rubra
AGAATTTTAGGATTTATCTCAAGAGGCGTTAGCAATAGGACGGAAAAAGTTATTTTGCAGCTCCATCTTGCATTAGTTAGGCCCCATTTAGATTATGCTGTGCAATTCTGGTCACCCTATTATAGAATGGGAAATTGAATCCTTGAAGAGAGTGCAGCGAAGAATGACCAAGATGATACACAATATCAGAAATCTACCATATGAGGACAGATTAAAAAAACTTAATCTACATTCTCTAGAGAGGCGAAGAGTTAGGGGGGATATGATTGAAGTGTATAAATGGTTTAAAGGGAGTAACAAGGGAGATATTAATAAAGTTTTAAAAATTCATGATCAAACCAGAACTCGTAATAATGGATTTAAGCTTGATAAATTTAGGTTCAGAAGGGAAATTGGTAAAAATTGGTTTGGTAATAGAGTAGCAGATGCATGGAACAAGTTTCCTAGTATGATAGTAAATGCCAATACCTTAGACACCTTCAAATGTAGATTAGATAGACATATGACAGAGGTAGGGTGGGTATGAATAGGTTAGTGCTTATTAGAAAAATCATAAAAAGAAAAATAGAATAAATAAGTAGAGTAGAATAGAATAGGTTAGACATGCTGAAAATACAATTCAAAAATGGAACTGCCTCGTGTGTACCAGTAGGCATGTTGCAGTGTCCTCTATTCTTATGTTCTTATGTTCTTATAAGTGTGTGTATTTTCACAGCTAAACCGTGATATCAACAATACTCTGATCCACAAAAATCTGGTTTAGCATATCAGGGGACTCGAACTTGTGTCGCCAGGTACTAAGTCATGTTGCCTTAACCATATTTTCTGTTGTAGTTTTACAGTTGTTAAGGCAACCTAACTGTGTAGCTGGCAACACTAGTTCGAGTCCCTGATATCCTCAATATATATAGTTCCTGGGTTCATCCAGTGAGGACGTGCTTCCAGTATCTCTAATCTTGACCATACTTAGTACAATGGAGAGTGGTGGTGTTCTTTGTGCTGGTGGTGTTAGTGGTAGTGGTGTTGGTGGTGGTGTCGTTGTTGGTGCTGTTTGTGGCTGTGCTGGGGATTTGTCCTCGTCTGACGCAAGCAAACTCATTTTTAATTTAAGAAATGAGTTGGCCGCAGTCAGGCAGGGGGTCAGAACCTTAGCTGAGGAGAACAGAATCTGAGAGGTAAAGTAGAGGTGTTAACCAGGAAGGGACGATTGAATAATGAAGACGACTGGAAAGTTGTGAATAAGGGTTCAACGAAGATGGTTCTTAAGAAAAATGATACTTTTAGACTACAGGTTGCTAATTAATTTAGGTCACTTAGAGATGAATGTGACAGTGGCGGCAGTAATTCTTCAGGACCCATAGAGTCAGATAGGTGTACTAGCGATCGTAGAAATGGAAGTGGGAAAAGCTCTCAGGTCAAGAGCCTAGGTAAGTCTCCCAAGGTCGGAGTAACCCATCCTCTGGATAAGTCTCGTTCTTTGGTAATTGTAGGGGATTCACTATGCAGAATTGTAGACAGGAAACTCAGGCATAGAGTTAGAGGAAAATATTTTTTCCCTGGAGCAGGTATGAAGAAGGTGGGTGAGTCAATAAATAGCTGGATTGAGAAAAAAGATGTTGTTTGTTTGATAGCTGGGGGAAATGACGTGCAGGATGGTAGAAGTGAAGAGCTGATTAGGTTGTATAGACAAGCCCTGGATAAGATTCGGAAAAGGGGTGCAGTTCCTGTGATGTGTGGTATTCTCCCTAGGCTTAGCCAAAGTTCAGAGTGGTGGTCTCGTGCTATAGGAGTAAATGCTAGGATGAAAGTCTTCTGTCGGGAGAATAATATAGGTTTTATAGACGGGTGGGATCGCTTCACTAGTCGTAAGCATATGTATGCAAGGGATGGAGTGCATCTTTCTAATTCAGGTGTCTCGGTATTGGCTGGTATGATAGACAGAGAGGTAGGGGGGTTTTGTTAGACACAAATAATGAAATGATTAATACTTGTGCAGAGAAATTAGTCAGTAAGGGTTCAGTAAATAGTGGGTCAAATAACTGGGAGTCTAAGGATAAGAACCATTTGTTACATAGAACAAATATTAACAAAAAGAATAGCCACAAGAAGGGTGAAGCTAGAGAAAGTTTAAAAGTATATTATACAAATAGCCGTAGTTTAGGTAACAAGATAGAAGAACTGAGAGCCATAGTATGTAGTGAGAGACCGGATATAATATGCATTAGTGAAAGTTGGATTAATTTAGAAAGCAAACACCTTAAAGCTGAGTACATAACTACAGGATATAAACTTTATAATGCTGATCGTAGTGCAGATAAAAGAGGGGGAGGGGTAATTATGTATATTAAAGATAGCCTCAGAAGCTGCATTAAGTCTGGAATTAAGACAAATCTAAATTCAGAAACCTTATGGGTTGAAATTAAAAATAATATAGAAATTCTAGTTGTAGGAGTAGTCTACAGACCACCTGATCTAGATAATATAGAGTCACAAGTTATATACGATGAAATTTCTAAAGTGAGCAGGTCAAATAGAGTTTGCATTGTAGGCGATTTTAATTTTAGACATATTAACTGGGAAACCATAACAGGTGATAGTAGCTCTAAGGAGTTTTTGAAAGTAGTAGAAGACAATTTCCTTTCTCAGCATGTACATGAAGCAACACGGGGGGTAAATACACTAGATTTAGTTCTTAGTAATAGAGAGAATATGGTTACAAATTTAGAAGTTGGTGAAAAATTGGGCAACAGTGACCATGATTCCATTAGATTACATAATTTTCAAGGAAACTATAAAGGAATATAAGAATATTGTTCCAAACTTTAGAGCAGGAGATTTTGAGGGCTTAAAAACTAAATTATCTAATGAGGTATGGGAAGGGATTTCTGGGGTACAGATGTGGGTAGTTAATCCAGCAGGTCAGGTCGCAGGTAGCGGATTACCCCGAAATTTGAGTACCACATGCCAAGGATTATCACAAAATAAGATCAATACATTAAATTCTCTCACAAGAAAGAACAGCAGTCCGTCAGTTAATATAAATTTGGATGAGGAATATAACAATTTTGTCATGACTCTTAAGAATAGTCAGAGAGACTATATTCCCATGAAACATTGCAGATCAAGAAAAAATGACCCTAAATGGATGAACAATAAAATAAAGAATCTTATAGGTATTAAAAGAGGAATATACAGGAAACTAAAAAGAGGTGAAGAGCAGGTGAGGCAGCAATATATACAGTTAAACAGTGAAGTTAAAAAGATAGTTAGAGAGTCGAAAAGAAAATACGAAGTTAGAATAGCAGGAGAAGCTAAAGAAAATCCTAAAGGGTTTTATCAACATTATCAAAGAAAATTTAAGGAAAAAGTCGGACCAATTGAAGTAGCCAATGGCCATATCACAGATGACGATAAAGTGATGTGTACATGTTTAAATGATTATTTCTTATCTGTATTTACAAATGAAAACTTGGAAAATATTCCGGAAGTAGAATCCATTTACAGAGACAGTCCCGATAATATACTTAGTTCAATAAATATTACGAGAGAGGAGGTAATAAAAGAAATAGATAAATTAAAGGCTCATAAATCTCCGAGACCTGATGGAATATATGCTAGAATATTAAAGGAATGCAAGGAAGAGCTTAGTTGTCCACTAACTGCATTATTTAATAATTCAATAAAATTAGGATCGGTACCCATGGAGTGGAAATTGGCAGATGTGGTACCAATATTTAAAAAAGGAGAACGTGTTAAAAAGAATAATTATAGGCCGGTAAGTTTAACGTCAACAGTGGGTAAGATTCTAGAATCCATAATTGCAAATAAAATAAGGGCACATCTAGAATTACACAGACTGATAAAACTTTCACAACACGGGTTTCTTAAGGGTTTTTCTTGCCTTACAAACTTACTGTCTTTTTATTCAGAAGTTTACGAGGCAGTAGATTGTGGCAAAGAATATGATACAATATATCTAGATTTTAGCAAAGCTTTTGATAGAGTTCCTCACAAAAGATTAGTTAAAAAGCTGGAAGCTCATGGTATAGGAGCTGTGCTCAGATGGATCAAACAATGGTTAAAAGACAGAAAACAGAGGGTTTGCATAAATGGAGAGAAATCAGAGTGGGGCTCGGTTACTAGAGGGGTACCTCAAGGCTCGGTACTGGGTCCTCTATTATTCATCGTATATCTAAATGATCTGGATTCGGATATCAGTAGTAACCTAAGTAAATTCGCAGACGACACTAAAATAGGTAGAACTATAAATGGAAAAGAAGACATTCATGCTTTACAGGAGGATCTAAATAGATTACCTGAATGGTCGGACAAATGGCAAATGGAATTTAATGTTGAAAAATGTAAAGTAGTTAAAATGGGTACTATAAAAGACAATACTATTTATAAGCTAAATAACCATGAAATCATGAGTTCTCAGTGTGAAAGGGATTTGGGAGTTCTTGTGAGTAGTAGTCTTAAGCCAAGAGAGCAATGCACAGCAGTCAGAAATAAAGGAAACAGAATTTTAGGATTTATCTCAAGAAGCGTCAGCAATAGGACGGAAAAAGTTATTTTGCAGCTCTATCTTGCATTAGTTAGGCCCCATTTAGATTATGCTGTGCAATTCTGGTCACCCTATTATAGAATGGAAATTGAATCCTTGGAGAGAGTGCAGCAAAGAATGACCAAGATGATACACAATATCAGAAATCTACCATATGAGGACAGATTAAAAAAACTTAATCTACATTCTCTAAAGAGGCGAAGAGTTAGGGGGGATTTGATTGAAGTGTATAAATGGTTTAAAGGGATTAACAAGGGAGATATTAATAAAGTTTTAAAAATTCATGATCAAACCAGAACTCGTAATAATGGATTTAAGCTTGATAAATTTAGGTTCAGAAGGGAAACTGGTAAAAATTGGTTTGGTAATAGAGTAGCTGATGCATGGAACAAGCTTCCTAGTATGATAGTAAATGCCAATACCTTAGACACCTTCAAATGTAGATTAGATAGACATATGACAGAGGCAGGGTGGGTATGAATAGGTTAGTGATTATTAGAAAAATCATAAAAAGAAAAATAGAATAAATAAGTAGAGTAGAATAGAATAGGTTAGACATGCTGAAAATACAATTCAAAAATGGAGCTGCCTCGTGTGTGCCAGTAGGCATGTTGCAGTGTCCTCTATTCTTATGTTCTTATGTACTTATATATATATATATATATATATATATATATATATATATATATATATATATATATATATATATATGTATATATATATATATATATATATATATATATATATATATATATATATATATATATATATATATATATATATATATATATATATATATGGATATATATATATATATATATATATATATATATATATATATATATATATATATATATATATATATATATATATATATATATATATATATATATATATATATATATATATATATATATATATATATATATATATATATATATATATATATATATATATATATATATATATATATATATATATATATATATATATATATATATATATATATATATATATATATATATATATATATATATATATATATGGAAGGAAAAGCCCATTAAATAATGCAACGAATATATATATATATATATATATATATATATATATATATATATATATATATATATATATATATATATATATATATATATATATTATATATATATATATATATATAAATATATATATAATATATATATATATATATATATATATATATATATATATATATATATATATATATATATATATATATATATATATATATATATATATATATATATATATATATATATATATATATATATATATATATATATATATATATATATATATATATATATATATATATATATATATATATATATATATATATATATATATATATATATATATATATATATATATATATATATATATATATATATATATATATATATATATATATATATATATATATATATATATATATATATATATATATATATATATATATATATATATATATATATATATATATATATATATATATATATATATATATATATATATATATATATATATATATATATATATATATATATATATATATATATATATATATATATATATATATATATATATATATATATATATATATATATATATATATATATATATATATATATATATATATATATATATATATATATATATATATATATATATATATATATATATATATATATATATATAAGAACATAAGAACATAAGAATAGAGGACACTGCAACATGCCTACTGGCACACACGAGGCAGCTCCATTTTTGAATTGTATTTTCAGCATGTCTAACCTATTCTATTCTACTCTACTTACTTATTCTATTTTTCTTTTTATGATTTTTCTAATAAGCACTAACCTATTCATACCCACCCTACCTCTGTCATATGTCTATCTAATCTACATTTGAAGGTGTCTAAGTTATTGGCATTTACTATCATACTAGGAAGCTTGTTCCATGCATCAGCTACTCTATTACCAAACCAATTTTTACCAATTTCCCTTCTGAACCTAAATTTATCAAGCTTAAATCCATTATTACGAGTTATGGTTTGATCATGAATTTTTAAAACTTTATTAATATCTACCTTGTTAATCCCTTTAAACCATTTATACACTTCAATCATATCCCCCCTAACTCTTCGCCTCTCTAGAGAATGTAGATTAAGTTTTTTTAATCTGTCCTCATATAGTAGATTTCTGATATTGTGTATCATCTTGGTCATTCTTCGCTGCACTCTCTCCAAGGATTCAATTTCCATTCTATAATAGGGTGACCAGAATTGCACAGCATAATCTAAATGGGGCCTAACTAATGCAAGATAGAGCTGCAAAATAACTTTTTCCGTCCTATTGCTAACGCTTCTTGAGATAAATCCTAGAATTCTGTTTGCTTTATTTCTAACTGCTGTGCATTGCTCTCTTGGCTTAAGACTACTACTCACAAGAACTCCCAAATCCCTTTCACACTGAGAACTCATGATTTCATGGTTATTTAGCTTATAACTAGTATTGTCTTTTATAGTACCCATTTTAACTACTTTACATTTTTCAACATTAAATTCCATTTGCCATTTGTCCGACCATTCAGATAATCTATTTAGATCCTCCTGTAAAGCATGAATGTCTTCTTTTCCATATATAGTTCTACCTATTTTAGTGTCGTCTGCGAATTTACTTAGGTTACTACTGATATCCGAATCCAGATCAATTAGATATACGATGAATAATAGGGGACCCAGTACCGAGCCTTGTGGTACCCCACTAGTAACCGAGCCCCACTCTGATTTCTCTCCATTTATGCAAACCCTCTGTTTTCTGTCTTTTAACCATTGTTTGATCCATCTGAGGACAGCTCCTCCTATACCATGAGCTTCCAGCTTTTTAATTAATCTTTTGTGAGGAACTCTATCAAAAGCTTTGCTAAAATCTAGATATATTGTATCATATTCTTTGCCACAATCTACTGCCTCGTAAACTTCTGAATAAAAAGACAGTAAGTTTGTAAGGCACGAAAAACCCTTAAGAAACCCGTGTTGTGAAAGTTTTATCAGTCTGTGTAATTCTAGATGAGCCCTTATTTTATTTGCAATTATGGATTCTAGAATCTTACCCACTGTTGACGTTAAACTTACCGGCCTATAATTATTCTTTTTAACACGTTCTCCTTTTTTAAATATTGGTACCACATCTGCCAATTTCCACTCCATGGGTACCGATCCTAATTTTTTTGAATTATTAAATAATGCAGTTAGAGGACAACTAAGCTCTTCCTTGCATTCTTTTAATATTCTAGCATATATTCCAACAGGTCCCGGAGATTTATGAGCCTTTAATTTATCTATTTCTTTTATTACCTCCTCTCTCGTAATATTTATTGAACTAAGTATATTATCGGGACTGTCTCTGTAAATGGATTCTACTTCCGGAATATTTTCCAAGTTTTCATTTGTAAATACAGATAAGAAATAATCATTTAAACATGTACACATCACTTTATCGTCATCTGTGATATGACCATTGGCTACTTCAATTGGTCCGACTTTTTCCTTAAATTTTCTTTGATAATGTTGATAAAACCCTTTAGGATTTTCTTTAGCTTCTCCTGCTATTTTTAACTTCGTATTTTCTTTTCGACTCTCTATCTTTTTAACTTCCCTGTTTAACTGTATATATTGCTGCCTCACCTGCTCTTCACCTCTTTTTAGTTTCCTGTATATTCCTCTTTTAATACCTATAAGATTCTTTATTTTATTGTTCATCCATTTAGGGTCATTTTTTCTTGATCTGCAATGTTTCATGGGAATATAGTCTCTCTGACTATTCTTAAGAGTCATGACAAAATTGTTATAATCCTCATCCAAATTTATATTAACTGACGGACTGCTGTTCTTTCCTGTGAGAGAATTTAATGTATTGATTGCCAAGAGAGCAATGCACAGCAGTCAGAAATAAAGCAAACAGAATTTTAGGATTTATCTCAAGAAGCGTTAGCAATAGGACGGAAAAAGTTATTTTGCAGCTCTATCCTGCATTAGTTAGGCCCCATTTAGATTATGCTGTGCAATTCTGGTCACCCTATTATAGAATGGAAATTGAATCCTTGAAGAGAGTGCAGCGAAGAATGACCAAGATGATACACAATATCAGAAATCTACCATATGAGGACAGATTAAAAAAACTTAATCTACATTCTCTAGAGAGGCGAAGAGTTAGGGGGGATATGATTGAAGTGTATTAATGGTTTAAAGGGATTAACAAGGGAGATATTAATAGTTTTAAAAATTCATGATGAAACCAGAACTCGTAATAATGGATTTAAGCTTGATAAATTTAGGTTCAGAAGGGAAATTGGTAAAAATTGGTTTGGTAATAGAGTAGCAGATGCATGGAACAAGCTTCCTAGTATGATAGTAAATGCCAATACCTTAGACACCTTCAAATGTAGATTAGATAGTCATATGACAGAGGTAGGGTGGGTATGAATAGGTTAGTGCTTATTAGAAAAATCATAAAAAGAAAAATAGAATAAATAAGTAGAGTAGAATAGAATAGGTTAGACATGCTGAAAATACAATTAAAAAATGGAGCTGCCTTGTGTGATTACCTAATTGTGATTACCTAATTGTGTTTACGGGAAAGAGCCCAAAGCTCGTATCTTCCCGTCTCCTGATCGGTTCCATTTTAGACTTAGTGATACTTATCGTACCTGTCCTTAAAACTATGGATTGAGATAGCATTAACTACCTCCTCGCTTAGCGAATTCCAATTATCAACTACTCTTACACTGAAAAAGTATTTCCTTACATCCTGCAAAGAAGTTTTCTTACGAAGCTTCAAACTATGACCTTTAGTTCTAGAGCCAGCCATATCGAAATATCGATCCCTATCCACTCTATCATAACCATGAAGGAATTTAAAGACTGTCACCATATCCCCCCTTACTCCTCTAGCTACGAGTGATGGCAAGTCTAATTCCCTCGGCCTCTCATCATAACCGAGATTGCGTATTTCTGGCACCAGTTTCGTGGCATGTCTTTGGACTTTTTCAAGCTTAGCTATGTGCTTTTTCAAGTGCGGATTCCAAAAGGGGGCTGCATATTCGAGTTTTGGCCTCACATAGGTTACATAAATATTTCTGAACATTTCCTTGTCCATGTGCCTTGAAGGCTACCCTTACATTTGATAAGAATGCATATGCTGCCCTTACTACGCCATTTATATGTATTTCTGGAGACAAATCTGCCAGTATGTTTACTCCTAGATCTCTCTCATTTTCTGTCTCTTGAAGTTGTACTCCAGCCACCGAGTAGTCAAGCTTGGGCCTTCTTGCACTTGTACCCATTCTCATTACCTTATTTTGAGGTATTGAATTTCATTAGCCACTTTTCTGACC
>JAXCGZ010000209.1:45000-50000 GCA_037179515.1 Halocaridina rubra
AAAACTAAATTATCTAATGAGGTATGGGAAGGGATTTCTGGGGTACAGATGTGGGTAGTTAATCCAGCAGGTCAGGTCGCAGGTAGCGGATTAAGCAGAAATTTGGGTACCACATGCCAAGGATTATCACAAGATAAGATCAATACATTAAATTCTCTCACAGGAAAGAACAGCAGTCCTTCAGTTAATATGAATTTGGATGAGGAATATAACAATTTTGTCATGACTTAAAAATAGTCAGAGAGTCTATATTCCCATGAAACATTGCAGATCAAGAAAAAATGACCCTAAATGGATGAACAATAGAATAAAGAATCTTATAGGTATTATAAGAGGAATATACAGGAAACGAAAAAGAGGTGAAGAGCATGTGAGGCAGCAATATATACAGTTAAACAGTGAAGTTAAAAAGATAGTTAGAGAGTCGAAAAGAAAATACGAAGTTAGAATAGCAGGAGAAGCTAAAGAAAGTCCTAAAGGGTTTTATCAACATTATCAAAGAAAATTTAAGGAAAAAGTCGGACCAATTGAAGTAGCCAATGGCCATATCACAGATGACGATAAAGTGATGTGTACATATTTAAATGATTATTTCTTATCTGTATTTACCAATGAAAACTTGGAAAATATTCCGGAAGTAGAATCCATTTACAGAGACAGTCCCGATAAAATACTTAGTTCAATAAATATTACGAGAGAGGAGCTAATAAAAGAAATAGATAAATTAAAGGCTCATAAATCTCCGGGACCTGATGGAATATATGCTAGAATATTAAAGGAATGCAAGGAAGAGTTTAGTTGCCCACTAACTGCATTATTTAATAATTCAATAAAATTAGGATCGGTACCCATGGAGTGGAAATTGCCAGATGAGGTACCAATATTTAAAAAAGGAGAACGAGTTAAAAAGAATAATTATAGGCCTGTAAGTTTAACGTCAACAGTGGATACGATTCTAGAATCCATCATTGCAAATAAAATAAGGGCACATCTAGAATTACACAGACTGATAAAACTTTCACAACACGGGTTTCTTAAGGGTTTTTCGTGCCTTACAAACTTACTGTCATTTTATTCAGAAGTTTACGAGGCAGTAGATTGTGGCAAAGAATATGATACAATATATCTAGATTTTAGCAAAGCTTTTGATAGAGTTCCTCACAAAAGATTAGTTAAAAAGCTGGAAGCTCATGGTATAGGGGGAGCTATTCTCAGATGGATCAAACAATGGTTAAAAGACAGAAAACAGAGGGTTTGCATAAATGGAGAGAAATCAGAGTGGGGCTCGGTTACTAGCGGGGTACCACTAGGCTCGGTACTGGGTCCCCTATTATTCATCGTATATCTAAATGATCTGGATTCGGATATCAGTAGTAACCTAAGTAAATTCGCAGACGACACTAAAATAGGTAGAACTATAAATGGAAAAGAAGACATTCATGCTTTACAGGAAGATCTAAATAGATTATCTGAATGGTCAGACAAATGGCAAATGGAATTTAATGTTGAAAAATGTAAAGTAGTTAAAATGGGTACTATAAAAGACAATAATAGTTATAAGCTAAATAACCATGAAATCTTGAGTTCTCAGTGTGAAAGGGATTTGGGAGTTCTTGTGAGTAGTAGTCTTAAGCCAAGAGAGCAATGCACAGCAGTCAGAAATAAAGCAAATAGAATTTTAGGATTTATCTGAAGAAGCGTTAGCAATAATACGGAAAAAGTTATTTTGCAGCTCTATCTTGCATTAGTTAGGCCCCATTTAGATTATGCTGTGCAATTCTGGTCACCCTATTATAGAATGGAAATTGAATCCTTGGAGAGAGTGCAGCGAAGAATGACCAAGATGATACACAATATCAGAAATCTACCATATGAGGACAGATTAAAAAAACTTAATCTACATTCTCTAGAGAGGCGAAGAGTTAGGGGGGATATGATTGAAGTGTATAAATGGTTTAAAGGGATTAACAAGGTAGATATTAATAAAGTTTTAAAAATTCATGATCAAACCAGAACTCGTAATAATGGATTTAAGCTTGATAAATTTAGGTTCAGAAGGGAAATTGGTAAAAATTGGTTTGGTAATAGAGTAGCTGATGCATGGAACAAGCATATATATATATATATATATATATATATATATATATATATATATATATATATATATATATATATATATATATATATATATATATATCAAATATATATATATATATATATATATATATATATATATATATATATATATATATATATATATATATATATATATATATATATATATATATATATATATATATATATATATATATATATATATATATATATATATATATATATATATATATATATATATATATATATATATATATATATATATATATATATATGAATCATTTTTTACACCGACCGGGACTCGAACCTAGGACTTATGATTGCTAAGTCAAGGCGCTACCACTACACCACAGAATGTTAAAAGAAATCCAACCTTATAGCTTATATCTGCTATACTTAGGAATGAACGCATTCTAACTGAATGCCACTATGTTCATATTACAGATTCCCCAACCTCACTCGTGGCTTCATTTTAGCATTTAATTCAAATCCCAATCTCATTCGGGCCATGAAATAACCAATTAAGCACATTACAAATGTGAAAATATAAATCATTTTTTACCCCGACGGGGACTCGAACCTAGGACTTATGATTACTAAGTCAAGGCGCTACCACTAGTCTAGTTGTAGGAGTAGTCTAAAGACCACCTGATCTAGATAATATAGAGTCGCAAGTTATATACGATGAAATTTCTAAAGTGAGCAGGTCAAATAGAGTTTGCATTGTAGGCGATTTTAATTTTAGACATATTAACTGGGAAACCATAACAGGTGATAGTAGCTCTAAGGAGTTTTTGGAAGTAGTAGAAGACAATTTCCTTTCTCAGCATGTACATGAAGCAACACGGGGGGTGAATACACTAGATTTAGTTCTTAGTAATAGAGAGAATATGGTTACAAATTTAGAAGTTGGTGAAAAATTGGGCAACAGTGACCATGATTCCATTAGATTTAACATAATTTTCAAGGAAACTATAAAGGAAAATAAGAATATTGTTCCAAACTTTAGAGCAGGAGATTTTGAGGGCTTAAAAACTAAATTATCTAATGAGGTATGGGAAGGGATTTCTGGAGTACAGATGTGGGTAGTTAATCCAGCAGGTCAGGTCGCAGGTAGCGGATTACCCCGAAATTTGGGAACCACATGCCAAGGATTATCACAAGATAAGATCAATACATTAAATTCTCTCACAGGAAAGAACAGCAGCCCGTCAGTTAATATAAATTTGGATGAGGAATATAACAATTTTGTCATGACTCTTAAAAATAGTCAAAGAGACTATATTCCCATGAAACATTGCAGATCAAGAAAAATGACCCTAAATGGATGAACAATAGAATAAAGAATCTTATAGGTATTAAAAGAGGAATATACAGGAAACTAAAAAGAGGTGAAGAGCAGGTGAGGCAGCAATATATACAGTTAAACAGGGAAGTTAAAAAGATAGTTAGAGAGTCGAAAAGAAAATACGAAGTTCGAATAGCAGGAGAAGCTAAAGAAAATCCTAAAGGGTTTTATCAACATTATCAAAGAAAATTTAAGGAAAAAGTCGGACCAATTGAAGTAGCCAATGGCCATATCACAGATGACGATAAAGTGATGTGTACATGTTTAAATGATTATTTCTTATCTGTATTTACAAATGAAAACTTGGAAAATATTCCGGAAGTAGAATCCATTTACAGAGACAGTCCCGATAATATACTTAGTTCAATAAATATTACGAGAGAGGAGGTAATAAAAGAAATAGATAAATTAAAGGCTCATAAATCTCCGGGACCTGATGGAATATATGCTAGAATATTAAAGGAATGCAAGGAAGAGCTTAGTTGTCCTCTAACTGCATTATTTAATAATTCAATAAAATTAGGATCGGTACCCATGGAGTGGAAATTGGCAGATGTGGTATCAATATTTAAAAAAGGAGAACGTGTTAAAAAGAATAATTATAGGCCGGTAAGTTTAACGTCAACAGTGGGTAAGATTCTAGAATCCATAATTGCAAATAAAATAAGGGCACATCTAGAATTACACAGACTGATAAAACTTTCACAACACGGGTTTCTTAAGGGTTTTTCGTGCCTTACAAACTTACTATCTTTTTATTCAGAAGTTTACGAGGCAGTAGATTGTGGCAAAGAATATGATACAATATATCTAGATTTTAGCAAAGTTTTTGATAGAGTTCCTCACAAAAGATTAGTTAAAAAGCTGGAAGCTCATGGCATAGGAGGAGCTGTGCTCAGATGGATCAAACAATGGTTAAAAGACAGAAAACAGAGGGTTTGCATAAATGGAGAGAAATCAGAGTGGGGCTCGGTTACAAGCGGGGTACCACAAGGCTCGGTACTGGGTCCTCTATTATTCATCGTATATCTAAATGATCTGGATTCGGATATCAGTAGTAACCTAAGTAAATTCGCAGACGACACTAAAATAGGTAGAACTATAAATGGAAAAGAAGACATTCATACTTTACAGGAAGATCTAAATAGATTATCTGAATGGTCGGACAAATGGCAAATGGAATTTAATGTTGAAAAATGTAAAGTAGTTAAAATGGGTACTATAAAAGACAATACTAGTTATAAGCTAAATAACCATGAAATCATGAGTTCTCAGTGTGAAAGGGATTTGGGAGTTCTTGTGAGTAGTAGTCTTAAGCCAAGAGAGCAATGCACAGCAGTCAGAAATAAAGCAAACAGAATTTTAGGATTTATCTCAAGAAGCGTCAGCAATAGGACAGAAAAAGTTATTTTGCAGCTCTATCTTGCATTAGTTAGGCCCCATTTAGATTATGCTGTGCAATTCTGGTCACCCTATTATAGAATGGAAATTGAATCCTTGGAGAGAGTGCAACGAAGAATGACCAAGATGATACACA
>JAXCGZ010000209.1:55000-82500 GCA_037179515.1 Halocaridina rubra
GAGTCCCGGTCGGGGTACAAAAAAAATAAGATTCATGTTTTCACATATGTAATGTGCTTGATTGGTTATTTCATGGCCCGAATGAGATTGGGAATTGAATTAAATGCTAAAATGAAGCCACGAGTGAGGTTGGGGAATCTGTAATATGAACATAGTGGCATTCAGTTAGAATGCGTTCATTCCTAAGTATAGCAGATATAAGCTATAAGGTTGGATTCCTTTTAACCTTCTGTGGTGTAGTGGTAGCGCCTTGACTTAGTAATCATAAGTTCTAGGTTCGAGTCCCGGTCGGGGTACAAAAAAAAAAATGATTCATGTTTTCACATATGTAATGTGCTTGATTGGTTATTTCATGGCCCGAATGAGATTGGGAATTGAATTAAATGCTAAAATGAAGCCACGAGTGAGGTTGGGGAATCTGTAATATGAACATAGTGGCATTCAGTTAGAATGCGTTCATTCCTAAGTATAGCAGATATAAGCTATAAGGTTGGATTCCTTTTAACCTTCTGTGGTGTAGTGGTAGCGCCTTGACTTAGTAATCATAAGTTCTAGGTTCGAGTCCCGGTCGGGGTACAAAAAAAAATGATTCATGTTTTCACATATGTAATGTGCTTGATTGGTTATTTCATGGCCCGAATGAGATTGGGAATTGAATTAAATGCTAAAATGAAGCCACGAGTGAGGTTGGGGTATCTATAATATGAACATAGTGGCATTCAGTTAGAATGCGTTCATTCCTAAGTATAGCAGATATAAGCTATAAGGTTGGATTCCTTTTAACCTTCTGTGGTGTAGTGGTAGCGCCTTGACTTAGTAATCATAAGTTCTAGGTTCGAGTCCCGGTCGGGGTACAAAAAAAATGATTCATGTTTTCACATATGTAAAGTGCTTGATTGGTTATTTCATGGCCCGAATGAGATTGGGAATTGAATTAAATGCTAAAATGAAGCCACGAGTGAGGTTGGGGAATCTGTAATATAAACATAGTGGCACTCAGTTAGAATGCGTTCATTCCTAAGTATAGCAGATATAAGCTATAAGGTTGGATTCCTTTTAACCTTCTGTGGTGTAGTGGTAGCGCCTTGACTTAGTAATCATAAGTTCTAGGTTCGAGTCCCGGTCGTGGTAAAAAAAAAAAAATGATTCATATATATATATATATATATATATATATATATATATATATATATATATATATATATATATATATATATATATATATATATATATATATACATATATATATATATATATATATATATATATATATATATATATATATATATATATATATATATATATATATATATATATATATATATATATATATATATATATATATATATATATATATATATATATATATATATATATATATATATATATATATATATATATATATATATATATATATATATATATATATCTGTAATATGAACATAGTGGCATTCAGTTAGAATGCGTTCATTCCTAAGTATAGCAGATATAAGCTATAAGGTTGGATTCCTTTTAACCTTCTGTGGTGTAGTGGTAGCGCCTTGACTTAGTAATCATAAGTCCTAGGTTCGAGTCCCGGTCGGGGTAAAAAAAAATGATTCATATATATATATATATATATATATATATATATATATATATATATATATATATATATATATATATATATATATATATATATATATATGCATATTCATATACATATATATAATTACATATATACATGTATATATATATATATATATATATATATATATATATATATATATATATATATATATATATATATATATATATATATATATATATATATATATATATATATATATATATATATATATATATATATATATATATATATATATATATATATAAACTAGCACATACATACAGATATAGAAACAAATGAAAATAGTAAAAACAACAGATAGGATTCTCTATTTACATAAAATAACAAATGGATAACTAAATATGCAAACCCACATATACATATGCATACCCATAAATGCATATACACACTTACACTTGTACAAGCATATACATGCACGTAAAAAGATATGCTCATATATACCAAAAAACATATGAACATACAAACATACATATAGAAAAGGAAAAGATTAAAGGAAAACTATAAATAGACACAACACGGCTGACACACACACTTCTCTCCCAGCCTTGATAGCGACAAGACGTGCTCTGCTGCTCTCCTAGATCTGCTTGACCTTCGAGATAACCATCAGGGATTACCGACCTCGCTACCTGCTGCTAAGAAGGGTTGTTTTTATTCATCCCCCAGTGTTTGAATAATTAAACCTAAGCCAACGTGACCTGAGTTCAACTGGAATTCCGACACCGACAAAGACATCTCTACCTCTGCTGATAGACCCTGTCTATCGAGACACGAAACACCTGCCGATAGACCCTGTCTATCGAGTGACAAAACACCTGCCGATAGACCCTATCTATCGAGTGACAAAACACCTTTTGATAGACTCTGTCTATCTGGTTTGACACCACCCCTTCTGATAGACCCTATCTATCGGAAGACACCTCCTCTCCTGATAGACCCTATCTATCAGGAGACTAACCCCTTCACCTACTAACCCCGGCCTGTCTATGGATATATGGTAGCCCTTGTGGTCTAAAAACTCCGACTGAATCAGACAGGTTCATCGCCCCACCTATCGCAGTCTATTGCAAGGTGGAGTAGGAACTGTTAGGGAAAACTAGCTTAGCAAGGGCGCCTCCCATAAGCCCACCTTTTGATAGGAGGGAACCTTCAGTTCCCTTAGGCCAAACCCCCCTCAACTCCCTCCCCTCCCCAGTAGAAGGTTTTGTGACTACTAGAGTGAAAGGTGGAATCCACCTTTCAATCCTCTAGGGCACTTCCTTCTGCTGGTAAAACGTCTGCTCTAGGAGTGGACTAGTTACTAATAGGATAGGTAGGACCTCCTCCTCCCCCTTTGTTCTCCCAAACCTTTAAAAAACCATTTAACTTGAACCACTTAACCATTTAAATAAAACCATTTAACTTTATCAATCTTAACCGAAATATCAACTCATAAAACCATTTATCTCGACGTAATTTGCGGATCACTATCTACTTCGGTTATCGCATTGAAATCTCCTTAGTGAAAAATATATTTTTCATAAATTTTTTGCCTACGACCTTTAACTGATCTATGTCTGCTGCTGGAAGTTCTCAGGTGGAGAAAACTGAATGCAGAATGGATCGCAAAAGGCAACTAAGCCCTCCAGTTGGCGAGGAAGAAGACTGCAGCGAAGGATGGACCACCGTACAGAGGAAAAGGAAGAACGACAGGAACTCTCCAAAGACTCCAACCCAAGCCTCAAACCAAATCCAAGGGAACACTCGACCACAACAGGGCTTCAACAAATTCAAAATTATGAGCGAAGACCCCACCACCAACTACCAGGCTGTGAAACTGATACAGCAAACAAAACCAGGCATCAATATGACAGCACGGCCCAACTTACAGGGACAATGGATACTCACCCCGAGAGACCAAGAAGCCTACCAATACCTGAAGACATCTCGCCACGTTTTCATGCAGGAATTAATTCCAGGAGAAAAATCCTGCATGGCAGTCATAGCCAACTACCCAATAGTGATGGATATGGCTCCACTGTTAGAGCTTCCGTACATCATGGAAGCTACCAGGCAAACAAGCAAGACTGGGCAGCCAACTCAAACGATAGTAGCCACCTTCAAGGGCCGAGTTCCAGCAAAGGTGAATTTGGGCATCTGGGGGTCCTTCTCCACCAAACCCTTCATCAAGGAACCACTAAGATGCTTCAATTGCCAGAGATTCGGACATCACAAAACCCAATGCACCCTTCCAGAAGTCTGTGCCGTTTGCAGTGGAAGACACAGCACGGAAAAGTGTGTCCAAGCGCACAAGGAGGGCAAAGCAACCACAGCAAGATGCCCAAACTGCAAGGGGAACCATCATGCGTGGAACCCCAAATGCCCAATGAGATTAAGCCGCATTCAAACTACAACTCAGCCCAAAACCGTCTCTCAACCTGCCAAGAATCCTCAACCACCCAAACAACCACTCAGAACCACTATGACAAACCTAGTTCCAAGGCAAGTCGTAGCACCTGTGGTGGAAAACAGGCCCCAACCTCAGAGAACCCCTCGTCCTCCAAGGAGAAGACTGAATCTAGAAAAACCATTGACAAAACCACCTACCCAGGAAACTCCAAAGCCTCAACAAACCCCCAGGCCTTCTCACCGAGCTACTCAGACAACACCTCCAGCGGAGTCATGCACCATTACAATAAAGGAGGACAAACTTCGAACACTGCTTCAAGGATTCGCCAACCAGCTAGCAGAACTGTTAAACTTCCAGCTGGAACAAAGCTCTTTGAGCCGAGCACTGGACAAACTTATGTACAAGGCAAGAACCCACACCCCCGAACCAGTAGCCAGGACCTCAGTTTATCCTGCCCAGGCCTGCCCAGCACCTCAAGAGCCAGCTGCTCGGACCGGAAATGGGCCAAGAGCCCGAACAGAAGCCACCCCATCTCCTCAACCTGCACCAAGAAGAACAACCAACGAAAACCTACCCAAGGGTCATGTGGCCACCAGCCAACCCCCCCTGATGTACAGCATCAACCAATTCCCGGTCCTTCCGTCTCGCGATCCCCGCCTCGCAAAGAGGGAGCAGGAGAGGGAACAGACCACCTCGGAACTCTACAGCAAAGTTTTGACTCCATAAGGATTTTGCAATGGAATATTTGTGGGATCAGACCCAAGTATGCCTCCCTGCAATCAGCAGCCAAGGAAGGAGATTTTGACGTCATCCTTCTACAAGAAACGCTGTTCAAAGAACAAAAAGGATTCAACTTCACAGGATACAAAGCGTTCACAATACCATCAGACAACCATACCAATAGAGGACTAATAACTCTAGTCAAAAACTGCATCCCAGCCACCAACATCAACCCTCCAAGCTGCGGGGAAAACGTGGAGATCCAGGCTGTCAGAATACAACTTCTAAATCAAAACTTAACAATATACAACATATACAAGCATATAAACGGCCTCTTAGAGGGTGGAGAGCTCTTTGCAACTGCTGCTGAGGAGCCATCCTTCATAGGTGGCGATTTCAATGCCCATCATACAATTCTAAACTCAATAAGGCCAAATAATGATGACGGCAAACATATTGCTCATCTTCTGGACGAATTCCCCAACATCCATCTTATAAACAGTGGGGTTCCAACACATGTACGAGGAGGAAGACTAGACCTGTCCTTCATAACCTCCTCCCTCACTCCCCACACCGACTGGAGCATACATCTTCACCTCATGAGTGATCACTATGCCACTCAGACATGCATCCAACTGCCTAAACTTCCACCTATTCCACCTCCTCCTCCCAAGTGGAATCAAAACTTGGCAAACTGGACAAAATTTCAGCAATCATTAACACAGTGGCATGCAAACTACACTGCACCCGAAGACATCAACATCCTAGCACAAGATTTCATCTCCGCCTTCCACAAAGCAGCCGATGATGCCATACCAAAACACAAACCACCAAAAAGGGAATATAAAGATGCATGGTACTACTGTCAAGAAGTGAAAGAGGCCAACCAAAGATTAAATAGGGTCAGGAAGCTATATAGGAAAAGACCCACAGATGCTAATAGAGCAGTGCTTCGGGAAGTGGTCACAGACACCCACAAGACTGTCTCAAAAATCCGGACTGACAAATGGCTTGAATGGTGTGCCAACCTAAACCAGCACACCAACCTCACAGAGCTATGGCAAATGCTCAGGAGAGTGTCCGGAAAAAAATCAACCAAAGTACCCACGCATCCAAAACCAATGGAGGAAGCAGAAAGACTTGCAGACACCTTTTCCAGCCGCTCAGCAACCCAACAACTTCCACCAAGCACAATTAGTATCCAAAATGACCTAAGGCTACAAAGATGGGACATCATAAATCATGCCTGCAATCAAGAAGATGAGACAGATGCACCATTCACCTCTCAAGAACTCAGAAACACCAAACATAGAGGGAAAGACACAGCCCCTGGTGCAGACGGCATCACCTACACAATGATCAACAACATGGGCACTGCAGGTGAAGCCGCCTACCTCCATCTGACAAACAGCACTTACTTATTAAGGGTGTGGCCAAAAATCTGGAGTCAACAGGATATTCAGCCTATCCCAAAACCCAAAGACCCAACGAATCCACGACCCATATCGCTACTAAGCTGTTTAGAAAAAACAGCAGAAAAAATGGTACTCAAAAGATTAAAATTCAAAATAGGCCCCTTACACCCTCACTTGTATGCCTACAGAGATAATGTAGGCACCACACAGTGCATTATGGATGTCCTCAGCTGCATAAACAACAAGGCCGCAGTTGTAGTCTTCTTAGATCTTGAGAAGGCTTTTGAACTGGCTAATCCAGCAGCCATCCTGAGCTCCCTAGCAAAAAAGGGAGTTAAGGGACATCTACTAAGTTGGGTCTCAAACCATGTCAGAAACAGAGAGGCTAGAGTAAAATTCCAAAGGCATCTATCAACTTACAAGAAATTAGAAAATGGTACCCCACAAGGAGGCATCCTCAGTCCACTGCTTTTCAATGTACTGATGGAGAACTTCTTTCAACTTCAACTACCCCAAGGAGTAGACATCTTCATCTATGCCGACGATGTAGTCTTCATCAGCAGAGGAGGCAATAGATTAGCCAGCGCTCAAAAAGCAGTAGACCTATTCCATCAGAAAAGCAAGGAGCTGGGACTCAAAATCAACGGAAACAAAACAAAAGCTATGGCCGTAAAAACTCCAGTACCACTAGCCCCGATCACCCTAGCCAATGGAAACATAGAGTGGGTGGATACATTCATGTATCTAGGAGTTTACATAGACAGGCATCTCACCTTCAAACCTCAGATCACATATCTCAGAGAAAGAGCTCACAGCAGACTAACCCCTATGAGATATATGACATCTCTCCAAGAAGGAGCAGGTATTCAGGTCCTAAGGAAATTTTATACAGCCACCATTAGATCCCTGATTACCTACAGCGCCCCAACCCTAGCCAACCTCAATGCACAACAAATCTCCACCATTGAAGTGATCCAGAACAACGCCATGCATTACATGCTGGGGGCTCCTATGTGGACCAGGATATGCAACCTACAAATGGAAACAAATCTACCTCCCTTATATAGCTGGATAAACGTTTCCAACACCAACTCCATAACAAAGGCTCTGCTATCCGAAAGGAAATCCCACACGCAAAAAAAGGCTGAAAGATGCCCTCAACAAACATCCTGACCTCCCTATCCCAAACAGCTATGCCGGCCACCTTCTGAAAAGTATTCACAAATGCAACATGGCATCTGAACTGGCAAGAATAAACTTAGACAAGCCCTGCACCAACTACAAGCCGCTAGTCCCATGGAGAGCACACCCTGCAAAATTCAACACCACTAGTCTTCCTGACAGTAAGAAAGCCTGTTCAAAGATACAACTGCATGAAGCAGCTCTAGCTGCTATCGCTGAAACCAACCAAGCAGAAGGCGTCTCCTACTACACAGATGGTACTGTCAATGCTGGTATCCCTGCAACTGGAGCGGCAGTCTACTCGGAGAGTTTTACAGCCTTCTGGAGACTTTCAGACTCCTGCTCCACTCTGCAAACTGAGTTATTTGCCATCAAAATGGCTCTGCACAACTCAATTGAAAAAGGACAAGGACCTGTTACCATACACACTGACTCACTCTCCTCTGTCCAAGCATTACAGCAGCAGAAGTTCAAAGAAAACATCAACCTAATCAGCACGGTCCAAACACTGCTAGTGCAGCATCAAGAACAAAGAAGACCGGTAACCATCAACTGGATACCCAGCCATATCAACATCCCTGGAAATGACAAGGCAGATCAACTTGCCAAGGATGCCGTCTTATGCCACAGCATACAGCACTCTATACAACCCAGTCTTCAACAATACAAATCAAAAACCAAGCAGGCACTACAGAGATCAAAGCAGGAAAACCACAACCACTGGGTCAACAAAAGCTCCTACTCTGCCACGTGGTACAGGGAAGCAACAAAACTTGAGCCCTCACCGGTATCCAAGTACACCCCAAGGAGTCTGGCTGTCACGATAGCTAGACTCAGGCTAGGCTACAAATGCTGCTGGGAAATTATTGAGAACCCCAGAAAAGAGTGTGCACACTGTCGCAAGACAACTGATAAGGCCCTGCTGCATTATCTTTTAGAATGTCCAAAGACAAACAGCTTAAGGAACGGATTAAACATGGAACCACAACACCCCAGTGCGACAGTTCATGCAGCCAAAATTGTTAAGGAAGTACTTGACAACATAGACACACATCTCACCACCTTGGAAACTTTCGAACCACCAAGGTGATAAAACAAACCAAGAGCCCGTGCCAACACAAGGTTGGCTTTAACCTCAAACAACAACAACAACACACATCTGAACAAAGAGGCTGTCTAATTAAATGAAGGAGGTCTGTCTTGGGGAATTATCTTGGCCAGCGTATGCTTGAGGAGTATCTTGTCTACTGCATCAGGCACCCACTGGCCCTTGGACAATTTGAAATTTTTGAATGCTTCAATGACGGCTGATTCCACTATCTTGCGCTTATAGGGACATGAGCTTCTAAACATCATGGTGGCACCATTCCAGTTAATAGTATGCCCGTGTTCTCTCATATGAACAAAGACAGCAGAGTTCTCTTGGCCATATATGACTGATCTTTTGTGTTCGGTAATTCTCTGCTGCAGAGAACGACCTGTCTGCCCAATGTAGGCCTTGGGGCAGTTATTGCATTCTAGTTTATACACTCCGGCATTGTTCTCTTTGGTAATTTTAATAATATTTACTAACTAGTCACGAAATAATAAGTACTTTATATATATATATATATATATATATATATATATATATATATATATATATATATATATATATATATATATATATATATATATATATATATATATATACATATATACATATATATATATATATATATATATATATATATATATATATATATATATATATATATATATATATATATATATATATATATATATATATATATATATATATATATATATATATATATATATATATATATATATATATATATATTCGTTGTTTTATTTAATGGGCTTTTCCTTCCATTTTAGACTGTATATTAACAGTTCAGTGTTATTATATATATATATATATATATATATATATATATATATATATATATATATATATATATATATATATATATATATATATATATATATATATATATATATATATATATATATATATATATATATATATATATATATATATATATGTATATATGTGTGTGTGTGTGTGTGTGTGTGTGTGTGTGTGTGTGTGTGTGTGTGTGTGTGTGTGTGTGTGTGTGTGTGATTGTGTGTGTGTGCGTGTAATGTATCTTTCTTATATGTTTCAGGAGGAAAGTCTGCGCTTACTGCTCCTCCAACCAAAATGGCCGTATTTGAGGTTCCAGGTATGTTTTTTTTCTTTATCTTAACTCCCAAGATATGATTAAAGTAACTGTAAAAACCAAGATTTTATTCTAAAAACTTAATGTTTTGCATCTATTTGTTATGAAAGTAGAATTTCCTTTCTTGATATTCATGTGTTAACTTTTAGTTTTCGTATTGAATGGCATGTAATAATTTAATGACGATTTACAATAGTGGGTAAAGTTAACAGTTATTTCATGTGCAGTAAAATTAGCACATAGTTTTTTAGTGTATGTTAGGATTGTAGTTAGGAAAATATCTTAATTCCATTTTATTAAAAAAAAAAAAAAAGACTTGCAGTAAATATATTTTTGCTTATATATGGACCACTGTTCTAACTTGTCTTGGAGGACTCATGTAATCCATATTTCTAAATCTTAATCCAAAAAGTTATGGGTTCTATTTCATTTTTGTCATTACTTTTGCTCTTTACAGTTACTTAAATTCTATAAAGGTCTTATCCGTCCCTGCTTAGAGTATTGTTCATATATCTGGAGTTCTTCTTCATATACTTATAAGAACATTAGAATGGGCCTACTGGCACACACGAGACAGCTCCATTTTTTGAATGATATTTTCAGCATGTCTAACCTATTCTATTCTACTCTACTTATTCATTCTACTTTTCATTTTATGATTTTTCTAATAAGCACTAACCTATTCATACCCACCCTACCTCTGTCATATGTCTATCTAATCTACATTTGAAGGTGTCTAAGGTATTGGCATTTACTATCCTACTAGGAAGCCTGTTCCATGCATCAGCTACTCTATTACCAATCCAATATTTGCCAATTTCCCTTCTGAACCTAAATTTATCAAGCCTCAATCCATTATTACGAGTTCTGGTATGATCATGAATTTTTAAAACTTTATTAATATATCCCTTGTTAATCCCTTTAAACCTTTTATACACTTCAATCATATCCCCCGTAACTCTTCGCCTCTCTAGAGAATGTAGATTAAGTTTTTTTAATCTGTCCTCATGTGGTTGATTTCTGATATTGTGTATCACCTTGGTCATTCTTCGCTGCACTCTCTCCAAGAATTCAATTTCCATCCTACAATAGGGTGACCAGAATTGCACAGCATAATCTAAATGGGGCCTAACTAATGCAAGATAGAGCTGCAAAATAACTTTTTCCGTCCTATTGCCAACATTTCTTGAGATAAATCTTAAAATTCTGCTTGCTTTATTTTTGACTGCTGTGGATTGCTCTCTTGGCTTAAGATTACTACTCACAAGAACTCCCAAATCCCTTTCACACTGAGAACTCATGATTTCATGGTTATTTAGCTTATAACTAGTATAGTCTTCTATAGTACCCATTTTAATTACTTTACATTTTTTAACATTAAATTCCATTAGCCATTTTCTAACCATTCAGATAATTTATTTAGATCTTCCTGTAAAGCATGAATGTCTTCTTTTCCATTTATAATTCTACCTATTTTAGTGTCATCTGCGAATTTACTTAGGTTACTACTGATATCCGAATCCAGATCATTTAGATATACGATGAATAATAGGGGACCCAGTACCGAGCCTTGTGGTACCCCGCTAGTAACCGAGCCCCACTCTGATTTCTCTCCATTTATGCAAACCCTCTGTTTTCTGTCTTTTAACCATTCTTTGATCCATCTGAGAACAGCTCCTCCTATACCATGAGCTTCCAGCTTTCTAACTTATCTTTTGTGAGGAACTCTATCAAAAGCTTTGCTAAAATCTAGATATATTGTATCATATTCTTTGCCACAATCTACTGCCTCGTAAACTTCTGAATAAAAAGACAGTAAGTTTGTAAGGCACGTAAACCCCTTTAGAAACCCGTGTTGTGAAAGTTTTATCAGTCTGTGTAATTCTAGATGTGCCCTTATTTTACTTGCAATGATGGATTCTAGAATCTTACCCACTGTTGACGTTAAACTTACAGGCGTATAATTATTCATTTTAATTCGTTCTCCTTTTTTAAATATTGGTACCACATCTGCCAATTTCCACTCCATGGGTACCGATCCTAATTTTATTGAATTATTAAATAATGCAGTTAGTGGACAACTAAGCTCTTCCTTGCATTCCTTTAATATTCTAGCATATATTCCAACAGGTCCCGGAGATTTATGAGCCTTTAATTTATCAATTTCTTTTATTACCCTCTCTCTCGTAATATTTATTGAACTAAGTATATTATCGGGACGGTCTCTGTAAATGGATTCTACTTCCGGAATATATTCCAAGTTTTCATTGGTAAATACAGATAAAAAATAATTATTTAAACCTGTACACATCACTTTATCATCATCTGTGATACAGCCATTGGCTACTTCAATTGGTCCGACTTTTTCCTTAAATTTTGTTTGATAATGTTGATAAAACCCTTTAGGATTTTCTTTAGCTTCTTCTGCTATTTTAACTTCGTATTTTCTTTTCGACTCTCTAACTATCTTTTTAACTTCCCTGTTTAACTGTATATATTGCTGCCTCACCTGCGCTTCAACTATTTTTAGTCTCCTGTATATTCCTCTTTTAATACCTATAAGATTCTTTAGTCTATTGTTCATCCATTTAGGGTCATTTGCTCTTGATCTGCAATGTTTCATGGGAGTATAGTCTCTGACTATTCTTAAGTCATGAAAAAATTGTTATATTCCTCATCCAAATTTATATTAACTGACGGACTGCTGTTCTTTCCTGTGATCTTATCTTGTGATAATCCTTGGCATGTGGTACTCAAATTTCGGGGTAATCTGCTACCTTCGACCTGACCTGCTGGATTATCTACCCACATCTGTACCCCAGAAATCCCTTCCCATACTTCATTAGATAATTTAGTTTTTAAGCCCTCAAAATCTCCTTCTCTAAAGTTTGGAACAATATTCTTATTTTCCTTTATAGTTTCCTTGAAAATTATGTTAAATCTAATGGAATCATGGTCACTGTTACCCAATGGTTCACCAACTTCTAAATTTGTAACCATATTCTCTCTATCACTAAGAACTAAATCCAGTATATTCACCCCCCGTGTTGCTTCAAGTACATGCTGAGAAAGGAATTGTCTTCTACTACTTCCAAAAACTCCTAAGAGCTGCTATCACCTGTTATGGTTTTCCAGTTACTATTTCTAAAATTAAAATCGCCTACAATGCAAACTCTATTTGACCTGGTCACTTTAGAAATTTCATCGTATATAATTTGCGAATTTATATTATCTAGATCAGGTGGTCTGTAGACTACTCCTACAACTAGACTTTCTATATTATTTTTAATTTCAACCCATAGGGTTTCCGAATTTAGATTTGTCTTAATTCCAGACTTAATGCAGCTTCTGACGCTATCTTTGATATACATAATTACCCCTCCCCTTCTTCTATTTGCACTGCGATCCGCATTATAAAGTTTATGTCATGTAATTATGTACTCACCTTTAAGGTGTTTGCTCTCTAAATTAATCCAACTTTCACTAATGCATATTATATCCGGTCTCTCACTACATACTATGGCTCTCAGTTCTTCTATCTTGTTACTTTAATTACGGCTACTTGTATAATATACTCTTAAACTTTCTCTAGCTTTACCCTTCTTGTGGCTATTCTTTTTGTTAATATTTGTTCTATGTAACAAATGGTTATTATCCTTAAACTCCCAGTTATTTGACCCACTATTTACTGAACCCTTACAGACTAATTTCTCTGCATAAGTATTATTTATTTCATTATTTGTATCTAACAAAACCCCCAACTGCTCTGTCTATCATACCAGCCAATACCGAGACACCTGAATTAGAAAGATGCACTCCATCCCTTGCATACATATGCTTACGACTAGTGAAGTGATCCCACCCGTCTATAAAACCTATATTATTCTCCCGACAGAAGACTTCCATCCCCTATTCAAGGTTGAATATAAGGCAGTCAGACTCATTGATGACTCTTCTCCTACTTCTAATCTGTATTCTCCTCCTCTTCATCGTATCATCCCTTTCTCATTTTTATCGCTACTACTTCCATCGCTGCTTTGATGAGTTGGCGAGTTGCATCCCTTCCCAACTCCCGAAGCCGCATAGCACTCACCAAGCGACCTCGTCTCACAGGTACTGTGTAGAGATTTGTAGCTCTCGAGTTGGTCGGTATAGCGACTGCTTCTTCCAGTCTACCTTCAGACTCTGGAACTCTTCCACCTTTTGTCTATCCTAATTCTTTATAACCTATCTTCCTTCTAAAACCGGATCTATCGTCATCTCAGGGCCTAACCCTGCCTTATATCTAGGTCCTCAGTACTTCGACTATTCTCTAAGCCTGTTTATTTCCTATTGTGTATCATTACCTCATCTGTCTTGTCCTCAACCTTTTACCTTTTCTTCGTCTTAATTGATGAGGGCAATTTTCTTGCCTTATTCTGCGTTACACTCATTAGAAACTAAATAAAAAAATATCGGTTGCACCCCTGCAATGTGTGAATTACTTTTTTTTTTTTAGCTAAGCAAATATTAGACGCCCCGAAAATAAGTGGATTATGGAAAAAAAAATTCTCAAATAACTTATGAGCTTAATCATTAAGAGCTGAAAAACTCATTATGTTTTGGCTTTTAAATGTGAACCTCCAAAAAATATACAATATAATTTCTTAGATTTCTAAGTAATTACACATATTAGATTTTATGAATATTTCTGGACATAAAAATAAAGCTTTACAATATATTTGCTAAAATCTTAAAAAATATCAACTTTTTTCAAGGGCTCTCAACGGTCTTTAACAAGTAACTAATTTCAATGCTTGTTTAGTATATCTGTAGAATTTTTCTTCAAATATGTTATTTTCTACTGAGATAATATGGAGGCCACAATTGTTACAAAAGTCTTTAGTTGACAGGGACTTTGAGAATGGCTCCTCTACATTTTTGAGACAAAAGTACGTTTCAGGGAGAGAAAGCTTGCCAGATATCTCCAACTACTCTCGTCCTCTAGTCATTTCTGAACTAATAGATATTAGTAATCCCTCTGAACCTATTGACAAATAATATAACTCCGTAAATGGTTAGGTTAGTTGGTACTACTTTAGCATGCTGTCTGCCAGGTCATTTACACAATATCGTGCAGTTTATCTGCACTTTTAGACTTCAGCATGGGGTCTACTTGCACTTTTACACTTCAGTGTGCAGTCTACTTCCACTAAAAGAACTTCATACTGCAAAATAAAACACAACCTAACCTAACCCATAACCTAACCTAACCTAACCTAACCTAGGTTAGGCTAAGTTAAATAAAGACAGGTAATATATTAAATTTTTTTACACTGGTCTCAATTAGTACTCAGGTCAAAAGGATAATAAAAAAAGTAGGCACGGGTAATAAATTAATACCATGAAAGGTAGAGAGTACGATAAAGGTCATTTTACAGTATAGACTACTGATACTGACGTAGACCGCACGCTAAAGTAGCACCGATTAGTTTATGTTAGGTTAAGTTAGGTTAGGTCAGATTAGTCTAAGTTGGGTTAGGTTACGAGACTTGCCATGTAAATACGAATAACCCTTAGTGCACTTTGTGGCTGCTCTCCCTTACAAGGTCCGTCTTTTCTTACACCAGTTAGATTTTATTGCTTCCAGATTGTTCCTCAAGAAAACCCCAAACTTATCCAATTCTTACGTGAGAGTGTTTTTCAACCACCATCGACTGGACCTTACAAATTAAATCACCCAGAAGCGAAGCATTTTTCTGAGCTTGGGCAGTCTCAGTGGCTTGATAGAGAAATATTTAAAGGGAGGGCTCGTATATAACCTTTGGGAGCGAAGGTTATCGTTCGTGTAACTTTCATCAAGGAGTTTATTAATTCATGCTACAAATATTTAATTTCCAAGCCAGCATTTTGTTTTTGAACTTGTGAATTAAGAGGATAATTTTTTTAATATTTTTGGGAAAGGTTCGTATATCATCTTTAAGAACGATATTCATATAAATTTTACCTAGAAGATTATTTTTTATGCTCCAAAACTAAATCATTATGTCAACATGATGTCTTAGAACTTTCAAAGTAAGTGGATATTTTTATATTAATTTACATGCGTTTCAAGGGAAGCTATAGGTCAGGCTATTATTATTATTATTATTATTATTATTATTATTATTATTATTATTATTATTATTATTATTATTATTATTATTATTATTATTATTATTATTATTATTATTATTATTATTGTTATTATTATTATTATTATTATTATCATTATTATTGTTATTGTTATTATTATTATTTTTATTATTATTATTATTATTGTTATTATTATTATTATTATTATTATTATTATTATTATTATTATTATTATTATTATCATTATTATTGTTATTGTTATTATTATTATTTTTATTATTATTATTATTATTATTATTATTATTATTATTATTATTATTATTATTATTATTATTATTATTATTATTATTATTATTATTATTATTATTATTATTATTATTATTATTACTATTATTATTATTATTATTATTATTATTATTATTATTATTATTATTATTATTATTATTATTATTATTATTATTATTATTATCATTATTATTATTATTATTATTATTATTATTATTATTATTATTATTATTATTATTATTACATTATTATTGTTATTATTATTATTATTATTATTTTCATTATTATTATTATTATTATTATAATTATTACTTTCATAATTATCATTATTAATATTATTATTATTATTATTGTTGTTATTATTATTATTATTATTATTATTATTATTATTATTATTATTATTATTATTATTATTACTATTTTTGTTATTATTATTATTATTATTATTATTATTATTATTATTATTATTATTATTATTATTATTATTATTATTATTATTATTATTATTATTCTTATTATTATTATTATTATTATAATTATTATTATTTTATTATTATTATTATAATTATAATCATTATTATTATTTGTATTATTATTATTATTATTATCATCATCATCATCATCATCAGTATTAAGCCTCGCAACAAGCCCAACAAGTCAACACATATAAAGCAGCTCTCTCCCTCCAGTAGGGGAAGCCACTAAGTAGGAAATAAAATGACGTAAAATGACACAAAACTCATATATACTACTGCTATGATTTCAGAAATTTTGCTCGAGTGTTTCTCAAATAAGAATAGATGCATGTTTAGCTTTAGCGTCTGGAGCTTCACTGTTTAAACAAAAGTGGCTTAGCCATTCATTCCACTTCCTACTGTTAGATGGAATAAACTTCATTGTCTATGTGAAAGCTTGGACATTTAGATTACACATCATATAAGGTCCTCACCTACCCTGTTGAGTTGACAGGCTTACCTACACAATTAAAGCCACTAAAATTCCCCAAATCATTTTAGGTATAGAAGTGTATTCAATTCACCTCTAGGAGAATCTCAACCAAGAGAAAAGTTGAGGAGATACTTTTTATGGTACAGTTGTTATTCGCCATTTTATGTCTTACTATTAAACTTTATTCGATTGGGAGTGGATACAGACACGTTGAAGCTGAGGAATTAAGTTTGGTTGTCCTTCACCTTGCTAGTACAGTGGTAACGCGCTGGCTTCGCATTCACGAGGTCGAAAAATCGGTTCCCGTCCAAGACCGAGAGTTTAAGCTGTTTACTGGCAGGAACTGCTGTGGTTAGGACACCACAGTGGGGGGTTGGGGCTTGCCCTGGCTGACGAATACCCATTGTATTGAAATGGAAATAAAGTTTTTTTTTTTTGTTCTTAACACCCCGCAGTGTGCTCAGGCACAGGCTTGTCACTTCCTGAGTCAAGTCCTCTAAGCACTGCAGTATTAAGGTCCCACTTCTGATTGTTTAGAATGTTTTTTTTTTTCAAATTGTACGATAGGTATTTTATGCACAAAATTAAAGCTTATCAGGTCATGATGCTGTTCCACCATGCTCTCAACACATCTATGGTTCCACCAATCGAGCCAACTTAATAACAAAGGTTATTGATGTGAGCACCACTACCCTCGCTTGTTTATCCCCAATAGGCTCTTGCAATGAGAGGCCGTACGAAGTACCTTGGGTAGCTGAACTCGGGACGTCTTGTGTGACAGCCAGGAGCTATAGGATTAGTGTCATTGAAGAGTTTCTTTGCGCAAGTACGTGCTCCGTGGAATTCCATCTGCAATCTTGTGCTAGAAAAGAATTTGATATCTAGAACAAATAAATCATATATACATAAGCCATAATCTCCCTTATAAGGTAGGTGGATGACTAAACGCAAAATCCTTTAACATTTGTAGGAGCAACATGCAAAGGATTGGATTTCCATACCCTTCACTCCTCCATTTAGTCGATTTTCACGACACGTAGGGGAACATGAAAGTGTTATTCATATCCTTCCCCCAAGTATTTTTATATGCTTACCTTAATCATTTAGTTTTATTTTCATACGTAACCCTCAGAATTTTTCAGAAATTAGATGACTTTTAGTTAAAGGTTTGTTACTTCGAATGTCATAAGATAGAAGGCAGGGTGAGATTTTTATAAATCTTTTGGACTGTAACTGCTTCATCACCCTTTCAGTGATTGAATTAAAGCTGGAGGATGCAGAAATTACTTCTTTGATGAAAGTAAATTTAAACCTTTTCGAATGTGGTTAGCATAATCGACTCGGGAGGTGACAGCCCGCGATCTATATATGATATATTTTGCAAACTGTATTTTCTAATATACACAAATATTTCATAATTGTAGTATATCACTTTTACTTTTCCTCACTGCAGTTACTTATTCTAAGCCCCTGCTTAGAATACTGCTCACACATCTGGGGTGCTTCTTCCTTTACTTATCTTCTTGATAGGGTTGAATCTAAGGCAGTCAAATTCATTAATGATCCTTCTCTTACTTCTAACCTAGAGTCTCTCTCTCTTCGCCGTAAGGTATCTTCCCTTTCGCTTTTCTATCGCTACTACTTCCATCGCTGCTCTGATGAGTTGGCGAGTTGCATCCCTCCTCCACGGCCGAGGCCGCATAACACTCGCCAAGCGGCCTCATCTCACAGGTACTGCGTAGAGATTTGTAGCTTGCGGATTGGTCGGTGCAGCGACTGCTTCTTCCCATCTACCTCCAGACTCTGGAACTCTCTTCCTCCTTCTGTCTTTCATAATTAATATGAACTTTCATCCTTCAAAAAGCATATCTATCTTCATCTCAGAGCCTAGTCCTCCATATCTTTGGGTCCTCTGTACTTTGACTGATTTTTCCTGTCTGTTGTTTTCCTTTGTGCAACATTACTTCATCTCTGCCTTGCTTTAACCTTTTCTTTTCCTTCGTCTTGGTATTTTCTCGTGGCCGGGCCTATATTGATGAGGGCAGTTTTTGCCTGTCCCGGTGTCACTCTCTTAAAAAAAAAGAAATAAAAACCTAAAGTTGCAGGTTAATCTTCCCATGATGGCTAACCCACCCAAAAATCCCAGTTTAATCTATACCCATGCTGGCTCATCCACCCAAAAGTAAAAAATTTATTGTCCCCTGGTGGATCAACCATCGAAAGTCCCAGATAAATCTTTCCATGATGGCTCTATCGACCAAAAGTCTCGGATTAATCCTTACATAATGAATAACCCACCCAAATTTCCCAATTAATTCTTCCCAAGATGGCTCACCGACCCAAAAGTCCTAAGATAACATTCCCATGGTGACTTACCCACCCAAAATACCCAGGTAAATCTTCTCATGATGACTCACCCACCCAAAAGACCCAGGATACTCTTCCCAAGATGGCTCACCAATCCAAAAGGCCCAAGTTAATCTTTCCAAGAGGGTTCACCCACCCAACAGACCCAAGCAACTCTTCCCATGATGGCTCACCCATCCAAATACCATGTTAATCTTCCATGCTGGCACCAACCTAAAAGTTCTAGGTTAACTTCCGAAGAGACGGTTCATTAATTTATTTTTAGCACTAGAGCCAATTTTATTGCTGTCCTATAATAAAGGTTGATAAAACAATTGTTTTACACTTTGCATAGGAATGGATTTTTCATTGAAGTAGGAGCCATTGATGGTAAATTCTTGAGAAAAGGCAGGAAGGCATATAAAGTTAATGCAGCTCTCTCTGGAGTTCAGTCACCATCACATATTATACTAAAGTAAGTTGTACTCGTTTTTTTCTGGTGATAGTGAAGCATTTCAAGGATTCAATACTCATATTTCCTGTGCGATGTAAGAAGAAAATAAAAAAGATAGAGTAATAGTAGCTGGTGATTATTCTCTCGTTGAAAAATATCTTAGCATGAAACAACTAGCACAGGAGGTGAGGAATGGCAGGATATGTTGATATGCGGAATGGGACAAATGGGTGATGAAGTTTGGGTGTAGGCGCTTTGGCACTGTCATTTTTGGCTCCATCCAATTTGTAAAGAGATTTAGGTTAGGTTGGGTAAAGTTTGCCTCTAAAAATACTGTGTAGAAATCTTCTCGGTGCCAGAATGCTCTTCGCCAAACAGATTGTCGCCAAAATGGGTTTAGCACCCAAACAGTAAGAGCCTAAACGGCTGCACCTAAATGTGCCAAACCTATTGATACAATAGGGCCTCAGTTCTTTTACTACAAGCTACCGGGCTAGATCAGTAAGGCATGGCATCTCATTTGATAAAAATAAGTATGCAATACTCATTCAGTCTATTGTTAAAGATCTTCCAACCAACGAGGAACATATGCTGAGAGTAAGAGGAGAAGCAGAGAAAGTAATGTGTTTGTAACTTAATTTATTTTTAAGACAAAATGTTTCAAACTTCACCTTGTTATGTTATGCAATCATATATTTCAGTTTGCTGATTTTGGGAAGTTTTATACATAGAGCAAAAAACATAATAATAAGTCATCTCTTTGTGTGCTGTCTATCTTGCAGACATGTGGGCTTAGCAGGCAAGTAGAGCATAATTAGTTAGGATAGCATAGGCCAAAAAATAAAAGCGTATCCTTTATATTCTCTCTTGACGTGTAGTCACAGGAAATACCCATAAGATTTAGGAGTTTGGTTTGTTCACTCAGTCTGTTGTACAACTGCTTGCTTTTAAACAAATGAGTATGCACAAAATGGTGTCATTTCTGTATCTTTGTTTCTCATGTTTCTGGTTTCTCCTTACTTCTCATCAAAAAATCTTTCGGCTTCTTCCATCAAGGGTCGCCATGTCGAATCAATCATCTCCATATCCACCTATCCTGTATCCTCCCCGTTGCACCACACACCCTCACGCCCTCCCTCACCACATTCATAAGATTTCTTTTTTGCCCTACCTCTCCCTCTTCTGCCTGGCAGCTCTATTATAATAATCCTTCTTCCAACATGTCCTTACTTACTCGGGCAAAAAAAAAAGCATCGTTTATTGATAAGATAAAAAAAAAATGGATTCCATTTTAAAACATTTTTGTACTAAGAAAATTCCTATTGACTCAAATGCAAACAAAGAATATTAGGATCAAGTAAAGTTAACGTGCATTGTAAACATGAATAACCCTATAGAGCACCCTCTAAGGTTACTCTTTTTACGGATCCGGATATGTTATGCGGTCTTGTTTTGCTGACAGAGCCCTTCCAGTTTCTTCATTTTTCTAGAAATACAGAACATACATTATTCCCTTATCATAGACTTAACTCGCAAAGTAACTGCTACACTACTTACTCCTGCAGATACTGGCTTATTCATTTAGCTTACTTAGTTGTTAGAGGGTACCACAGCAGGAGGGCATTTCTCTATCTTTTCCCATAAAGATTGAAGAATCATGTGAAAAAAAAGAGTAACACTAAGATACTAAAGAGCAATTCATGTTTATAAGGCAAGGAACATGACCTTACCTAACCTAACCTAGCCAAAAACAACTCAACCTAACCTAACAAATTATGGCTGTGTTTAAGCTTTACGTTGTCTTTTGAGGGCTCCTAATCTTTACAAGATCAAGAGTCTATTGGACAAAATGTACATACCTTGTTATATGTTCGAACTCTGAACCATCTGATTGTGAACCAGAAACTCAACCCCTGATCTGTTTAGGTTGCTTGCATCTTAAATTAATCCTTTCTAGTCAGAAGCTTCGTATGAAGTATCTACAAGATATAAGAAAGCACTTTTTAATGTTAAAAGTCACAAATTGAGGCTATGTTTAAGGAATAATAAATGTCCTTCAATTTGAAACTTGTCTTAGTGAGAAGGAATCACAAGTTTAAGGGTCTCTCCTCTAAACTAAAATAGGTAACCACTTGCAAAGGGATTTCTCGCCTCTCCTAGCACTGTAAACTGTGACTGGTGGGTGTGGGCAATCGACCCTCACAGCAGAAGAACTTTATTCGAATACACTGTGGATGACCTAAGAAGAGTAGTGGAGGAAGGAACTGTGGCAGCCCTTTATCCTCAAGGAGCTAAGAGGGGCGATCGAGGTATAATAGCTTCTGATGAATTAGTGTGTTTTGACTCGGCCACCCCCAATTTACAAGTTGGAATGCGCCCATACAAATATATGTACTTGCATTTTTTTTTTTTTTATGCTTTGCAAGTATTACGTACTTTGCCTTGGGACAAAATATAGTTCAGAGTGTTGTACATAGAGGCGATTCGATACACGGAAAATGTTAATGTGCTTTTAAACTAATGAAAGAAAAAGGTTATAAACTACTGGGTCATTTTGTCAACGACGTTTGGTTTGTTGGACTTGAGCTCAGGTGGAATAACAAAATCAAATTTTAAGAAACTAACAAAGTTAAAGATTTCTCTTTTCAGATATGCTATTTTTGGTAAACTAATGCCTAGTTTTCATTAATACATAATTTGAAAGCATTCACTGTATTACAGTCATTATTCGTAACTTTTAATTTTTAATAATTAAACTTTTTCTACACGTATTTGCATAACATATTAGCTTGAATAATTATCTTTTGAATGCTTTAGATTAATTCATAAATTTGAAGTCTATCCTTACTGAAGTTTGTTTATTATATATTAAATAAAGACTTGCTGAAGCTAGTTTATTATATCTCAAGAAAATAAAATTGTGTCGGTTCAAATTTTTTTTTATTTCCTATCACATATGTTACGTAGAATCTTTATAGTTTTAAGCAAATAAGTGCGTTGAAATTGTTTCAAAATAATATTATGCTTTCTTATAACATCTATCCTTAAGGAATAATTTAATGTTTTATCCTTGTGTTGCAGTGTTTTGCACGTATTTTTTTTTAGGATGGGATAGGAGGGGAAAAAAGGGGAGGGGATTAAGGATATAAGGGAATTGGAGGGAAAAGAACGAAAATTAAATAAAGTAAGAGACAAAAAAGAGAGGGGCAGACCCTCGTGCTAAATTTTGATCTGAAACTCAGTTTCTATAAGCATGTATTCATAATTTCAGTGTTTTACTTATTCTCATTCCAAAACATGTTGTAAAAACTCAGTTCTTTATTGTAATGTTTTTATCATACTGCATTGCCAATAATTTAATCGATTTGCATATATGACAGTAATTTATCTGCCTAGTACAGTGGTAACGCGCTGGCTTCGCATTCACGAGGTCGAGAAATCGGTTCCCGTCCAAGACCGAGAGTTTAAGTTGTTTACTGGCAGGTTACTATTGTGGTTTGGCACCACAGTGGGTGGGGCTTGCCCCGGCTGACGAATACCCATTGCAAAATGGAAATAAAGGTTTATTATTATTATTATTATTATTATTATTATTATTATTATTATTATTATTATTATTATTATTATTATTATTATTATTATTATTATTATTATTGTTATTATTATTATTATTATTATTATTGTTATAAGGGGATAAATCAATGTATTGACTTTGCACTATAAAATATGCTGAGTGGCCACATTCATAATTATTTCCCTGATTTTCATCGGAGAATTTGCTGATATCATTCCTGCAGCTCATATGTACAACACCCTTTACAGAGGTTCAAGACTGGAGGCATGTATCATAGTAATTTTAAAACCTTCTCTCTCTCTCTCTCTCTCTCTCTCTCTCTCTCTCTCTCTCTCTCTCTCTCTCTCTCTCTCTCTCTCTCCTCTCTCTCTCTCTCTCTCTCTCTCTCTCTCTCTCTCTCTCTCTCTCTCTCTCTCTCTCTCTCTCTCTCTAACCTCGGGAGCGACGTCATTAGAGCACATAACTAGGGAAGTGATAGACCCGAGTTCATAACCACAGTGATAATGGATTAATTGACGCAATTCTCTCTCATGTACATAATTTGAAGGGTGGAGAAGGGGAAGGGCTTTCAATCTTTCTCTTTCTTTTCCTACCAAATTTATCTTCCATTATATGGCACTGTGTTTATGTGTATGTAAGTATGTATCTTCAGGTTTATATGTGTACGTATATGCGATTAAGTACATGCACTGTCCTCTGCTGTGTTACCCTCAGATGACAATGATGTGTATGAGTATGCATGGATGCGTCTTTATCTGTGGTAAGGATGAATAACTCCTTTTGCTGAAATGAATACCACAAACTCTCTCTCTCTCTCTCTCTCTCTCTCTCTCTCTCTCTCTCTCTCTCTCTCTCTCTCTCTCTCTCTCTCTCTCCTCTCTCTCTCTCTCTCTCTCTCTCTCTCTCTCTCTCTCTCTCTCTCTCTCTCTCTCTCTCTCTCTCTCTCTCCTTGATATGTATGGCTATGAAGCCCCAGTGGTGTTTCTATTGCTCATCTAATTAATGCATGCATATATATATATATATATATATATATATATATATATATATATATATATATATATATATATATATATATATATATGTATGTGTATGTATGTATATGTATATATATATATATATATATATATATATATATATATATATATATATATATATATATATATATATATATATATATATATATATATATATATATATATATATATATATATATATATATATATATATATATATATATATATATATATATATATATATATATATATATATTATATATATATATATATATATATATATATATATATATATATATATATATATATATATATATATATATATATATATATATATATATATATATATATATATATATATATATATATATATATATATATATATATATATATATATATATATATATATATATATATATATATATATATATATATATATATATATATATATATTATATATATATATATATATATATATATATATATATATATATATATATATATATATATATATATATATATATATATATATATATATATATATATATATATATATAATATATATATATATATATATATATATATATATATATATATATATATATATATATATATATATATATATATATATATATATATATATATATATATATATATATATATATATATATATATATATATATATATATATATATATATATATATATATATATATATATATATATATATATATATATATATATATATATATATATATATATATATATATATATATATATGTATATATATGTATATGTGTATGTGTGTATATATGTATATGTATGCATATATATGTATGTACCTACTTATTATTCTAACCTGAAAATTGTTATTCTATATCTGCTTCAAATTGTCTGCAGTAGTACCGTTGGAAAGTGAAATGTAACTTAAATGATAGCACTCAACAAGGGCTATTGAAAATATTGTCACAATGATTACCCTTCAAGTACTCTTCAATTATTACACTATATTTTATTATTAATTACTTGCTATGATATTTAAAATTAATTGCAAAGTCTATTAGTATGTTATTTATACATAACCAAATAGATTGTAATGTTTATCAACTGCAATATGACTGGGAGTGCCCATGTGCACATGTCCCCATGTACAGTTATCTGAATAAAAAAAAATCATACCCACAGCTGGATGTTAGAAAGGGTATTCATCGTTAATTCCTCAGCTCCAAAAGCGTCTTTGTTCACCCCCCGTCGAACTCCACTCTTAATGCTCCTCGGCAAATATTCCTCCTACACTCTTATGCTTCTGCTCTACGTATCTACGCAGCAGGGTCAGAAACAAACTTTTAGTTTGGACAATAATAAAATGTATAATACCAAAGGCTTCTCACCAGAAGTTTAAGGGGAGTATGCCTAAGAGCTGGTTCCCATACAATGCTGTTTTCTGAGTGCGCATCATTTTATGTCAGACTTAGTTCCCATAATGGGGTTAACACAAACAGAAAGGAACTGGAGGATTAAAAGTGGGTGTCCTTTCTAAGGGCCAACAGTGCGCTCGAATCCGCGTCAGTAGCCTTCAAACTCATGCGCGTTACTACCTTAGCTACAGTGGCCCCCAACACTGCTGTTTCCTTTGCAATTCCCTAAACACCAGCACTTAACCTCCCTTTTTAAACATTTCCTCTTTTCAGCTTCTCCAAAACAAGGCTGTTGGTTCCACTTCTTAAAACTATCATCCAATTTCTAAATCATGTAAAGCTTCAGAGTCTTATATGGGGTTTCAGAGTCTTGTATAGTGTCTCAGAGTCTTATGTAAAGTTTCAGAGTCTATACTTAACAGTTACATTCTCAAACATCTAGACCAGTGGTTCTCAATCTTTTTTTACCCATGGACCTCTTTTCCCTTATTTTTTTTATTTATTTTTTTGGTGGACCCCTTCATAGCTATTCGGCAAAAGATAAGCTTATTTTATATTTCACTAACGAAAAGTATGTATGTAGTAGGAACTTTTTAATATCTCTTACCTTGTCACGATGGCGTTCAACATAAAACTAAAGTGAACTGTTTCTCTTTATGAAGTTAAAGCCAACCTTATGTTGGCACGGGCCCTTGTCCAAAGGACATGTCGACTTTTATAGGCACTGAGAGTTAATACTTGTACCGGATATCATCCCTGCTATTGAAGATCTTAATGCCATTAATCCTTCCTCGATAAGCGCAGTCTCTTTGACCTTTGTCGTCGCCGATCAAAGGTCAGAGATCGCGCTAAGGAAGGTAGATATTTGCCTTGAAAATAAACATCAAAGCTCGCCGCCTGCTTCCTGAGAAAAGATAAGTGATTTACTTATTTATTTATTTTTTTAGGGTGGGATAGATAGGAGGGGAAAAAAGAGGAGGGGATTTATGATATAAGGGAATTTGAGGGAAAAGCACGAAAATTAAATAAAATAAGAGATAAAAAAGAGAGGGGGAGACCCTCGTGCTAAGTTTTGATCTGGAATTCACATTCTACCTTATCACATAAGTGATTTTCACCATCGTTTGTTCTTGCCACTGACCGATGGGTGAGTAGATAGGTCAAAAGGAATTATAAAAGAAATAAAGTGAGAAAGAATCATTCATATATATTCTCTAGTTATTTCAATATGGTGTAAATTACATTAGAAATTTATTTATAGTAATAAAAACCGTTCTGATGTGGAATTGCTTCATGGACCACCAAAATTTTACTGTGGACCCCCAATTTGTTATATTTTGCCTGTGAACCCCCAGGAATATTACATGGACCCCCGGAGGGTCCATTTGGACCCCGGTTGAGAACCACTGATCTAGACTCTCATTGTGACTTTATATCCTGACTTATACCTTGACTTTATATCTTCATATTTCTACAGCTTTTGACAGAATATGGTATCAACCTATGTGCTTTTCTCTCTCCATTTGTAAATTGATAGCTTCATATCCTCCCCTACTATACCTTTACACTCTTAGTTCAACTATGGTGTTATACAGGGTTGTGCTCTTCCTTCCTCTCTTTCTTTGCTTTATTGAGAATCCTTAATTTCCTTATGCTGATTTCTAATCATAGCAGTGACCTTGTGTTATATTGATATATTCCACATCCTGGCTATCAATTTCATAATACACTGACATCTCGGAGTCTGAATCCAACTAGGATGTCTGCCTGGAACAGACATAAATC
>JAXCGZ010000209.1:87500-95000 GCA_037179515.1 Halocaridina rubra
TAAGTTCTCATATGCAGAGTAGCAAATCAAAATTCTAAAAATTAGTCAGTAGGCTATAATTACAGTCTTATTATATGTAGGCCGACAATGAAGAAGCTGCACCAAATTAAGTAAGAGTGAATAGATGAATCTTAGATCTTCTAAAGATGAGTAACCCCTTGTAAATCTATATAAGTCAGTGAAATTATAGGTTATGGTGGGTTGGAATAGGTTAGGTTGGGTTAATTTGGGTTGGGTTAAGTAGGTTAGGCTAGGTTAGGTTAGGTTACGTTGAGTTAAGTTAGGTCAAATTAGATTAGCTGACTTGCCTTGTAAATCTGCATAACCCTAAAGCCCTCTGGCGGTTAATCTTCTTTACAAGTCTTGAAGCTTATAGTTAAGATCTTATGCCATACAGATTCTTAACTTATGGTATTCAAAATGAAAATCACCTTGTAGCTCCTGAAATTTAGACAATTTAACTGACAGACTTGGAAGATGGTTATTGACCAGGAGGGAACAATAGAGAAAACTGAGAAAAATTAGTCTCAAAGATGATGCGTATGTGTGCATTACTACCGCCTGAAGTATTTTGAATTGTTCTCACATGGGGTATGGTGAAAGAGGTAATACTGAAATGGCTTCGGCATATGGTGAAGAATGAAGAGGGGTATGCTGAGAGAAGGATGTTGACGATGGAGCAGCTATGTGGGAGGCGAAGAGAATTGCCACAGAGGAGGTATATAGATGCGGTGAGGGAGGATATAAGGGTGTGTAGTGTAAAGGAGGAGGACACAGGCTAGGGCGGTATGGAAACCATTGATCCGCCGTGACAACCCCTAACGGGAAAATGAGAAAGTTTTGATGATAATCTCAGGCACTGAAATACTTTGGTAGGAGTAAATTGATATATTATCATATACAGTAGCGATATTATTATTACAGGAGTTGGAGAGATAAGAAAATCTTAATGAAATCTAGTTGGAGAATTGATAAGCTTCCCCCCAAAGTTTTTTCTGAAAAACAATAAAGAGAGAGAGAGAGAGATTTATTTTTATTTTATTTTATTAATTTATTGCGCCAAGGCGTCAGACATTACATGAGTTCATACAAATAATGCTTCAAATGGATACAAAACAAAGAATTGAACATAGTTTACAGGGAGGTGTACACATTGATAAAACATTGCTGCATACTAACACACAACTCACAGTATGGCAGCACAGAGTACATTATTTGCAAAAGTAAAGCTCAGAGAAACGCAGAATGCACAAACAGAATTATACAGCAACATACAGAAAATATATGTATAATTCAATATAATTAATGGCCACCAAAGTGAGGATAATGAGCAAGAATAACATCAAGGTTGTCATCATTAAGTAAAAATGAGCAGATCTGTATTAAGTTCTGACCTCGTGGTAAAACATCTCTCACTGTGGGGCACTGAAGACAATAGTGGTCAAGAGTGTTAGCATTAGGACGGTCGCATAATTTACAGGAGGTGTACTGTGGCATATCTAGAGTCTGGGATACCTGCCATAAAGGCCGATACCCCATTCTGAGCCGAGCACTAACAACATTGTTTTTCCGCACCATTAACCCGCGTCTGCGATACTTGTAGCGACTGTGAAGAAAGTGATCATGGTGCTGTATGGACACACTGTTGGCCCTCTCCGTGTCCCTGCGCTGGACCGTCGTGGCAAACCCAGCTGAGTAGATGATGTTACGTAGGCATCGAAGGGAGGGCTCAGCGTCCACAGCATGCTCATCCAGCATACAGGCCGCCTTGGCAAGATGATCCGCTGTGTCGTTGCCAGTCCGCCCAATGTGGGATGGACTCCATACAAACGACACAACAAGAGAAGCATCCCGAGCGGCCACGAGGCGACATAGTATATCTCCCACAGCACGGCCACAGATAGGTCTTGGCGAGGATAGGGCTTGTAGGGCCGATTGGGAGTCACAAATTATTACCCCATTCACTCGTCGTCGAACAAGGAGAGTCACGGCATCCAAGATGGCATTCAGTTCACAATAGGTGGAGCTCGACGAGGTGGGTAGTCTACGGCCAGTCCATGAATCAGCTGGCACAGGCGGCTCCATGGTGGGGGAAAACACAGCACATGCCGCCCTCCCATCTGCTTGCACAGAACCATCAACATAGACGTGGTGTGCTGCAGGGACAGACGTGGACACTTCAGCGATAGTCTCCAGAGCTAACTGTCTCTGCAAGGGGGGATAGACATCCTTCGAGGTCGGTGTATATGTGACAGCGGGGAGAGGGACACGCCAGGGTGGTAAATCTGAGACAGCCGCCTGCAGTGGCAGGTCGATGTCAAGGCCACGGAGAATGTCACTCACCACCCTGATAAGGTTTTGACCTCCTGCTCGAAGTGGGAGCCTGGGTGCGTCTGGATCCAAGGACGTCCTCATGACAGCAGAGAAGTACGGAGCAAGAAAGGGGTAGTGAAGACAACAGTAAAATAGGACACATTGGCATAACTTTTCAAGTGGCTCGAGAGCTGGTCTAGGAAGTTGACACAAGGCAGGAGACAGATAGTCAACCACTGACTGAAGTAGTTGGATGTAGAGGGTCCTCGCCACTGGGATGGAGACTCCTGCAGCATTGTTGGCAAGCCACTTGACAGGTGCAAAGCGGGGCTCCAGACGGTCAAGAAGGTTCTTCACAAAGGGATGAATTCGTTGACGTGCAGGTATAGCTGGGGTGATCCGGACTGGTGCACCTAAATACGTGTACTGTGTGCAGTGAGGGATGACATTACCACCCATGGCGAATGCGGGCAGTGCTCTGCAGTTGTGTGAAGTAAAAATCCTGCTTTTTTCTGGGGAGATAATAAGGCCACAGGAGGTAGCAGACACGTAAAAATCATGGAGCATGTGCTGAAGGTCGTGAGTTGAGGTCGTGTGGATGCATATGTCGTCCGCATAGCAGGTAACTGTAGTACCGGGGATGACAGGAAGGAGGGAGAGTAGACGATGCATAAGGATATTGAATAGAAAAGGACTTAGCACACCCCCCTGAGGAGTACCCAGTTCAAACCGTTCATAGGAGCTATACGACCCTTTAAAAAGGACACTTGATGTTCTGTTGCAGAGATATCCCCGTATCCATTTCAGTATGTTCCCCCGAACTCCAAAGTCCACCAGCTGGTCAAGAATAATTTCCTTGTTGGCTATATCGAAGGCAGATTTGAGGTCCAGGAAGGCGACCACGATGGTGGGAGAAAGACGGGTGTCGAGTTCAGCGAGGCAGTGATGTGTGCTCCGTTGTGGGAGGAAACCATAAAGACTGGGGGAGAGTTTATCCTGTAGACGGTGCATGAGCCGGGCAAGAAGGATGCGTTCAAACACTTTGCTGAAGCAGGAGGTGAGGGAGATAGGCCTAAATTTGTCGGTTCCAGGTTTTGGTAGAGGAATAATAGTGCTTCTGGTCCAGGCAGAGGGCACATGCCCCAAGCAAAAGCAAAGATTGAAGAGCTGCAGTAGGGGGTTACCAGGAACTTTCTGAAGAAGACGGAGAACTTGATATGTAAGACCATCCTCCCCAGGGGCAGTAGCCTTAATCCTAGCAAGAGCACGTCGTAGTTCATCCTCTGTGAATAGGATGTCATCCTCTTCATCCGTCTGTAGTAATGCATCCATTAGGCGGAGGTTACGAACACTGCGGTGGGTGGAGAGTGCCTCTTGAACGTTTCCGGGAAGGTTGCAAGTTTGTGACTGTGCTGACCAGGTAGTAATGAGGTCCTGAGCATACTCAAGTGGACTGTGGTGTAGAGCACAGGTGGGTTTCTTCTTGACAGCCTCCCTTATAAGATGCCACATAGTCCCAGCGCTAGTCTGAGAGAGAGAGAGAGAGAGAGATTGATTTGATTTTATTAATTTATTGCGCCAAGGCGTCAGACATTACATGAGTTTATACAAATAATGCTTCAAATAGATACAAAACAAAGAATTGAACATAGTTTACAGGGAGGTGTACACATTGATAAAACATTGCTGCATACTAACACACAACTCACAGTATGGCAGCACAGAGTACATTATATGCAAAAGTAAAGCTAAGAGAAACACAGAATGCACAAACAGAATTGTACAGCAACATACAGAAAATATATGTATAATTCAATATAATTAATGGCCACCAAAGTGAGGATAATGAGCAAGAATAACATCAAGGTTGTCATCATTAAGTAAAAATGAGCAGATCTGTATTAAGTTCTGACCTCGTGGTAAAACATCTCTCACTGTGGGGCACTGAAGACAATAGTGGTCAAGAGTGTTAGTATTAGGACGGTTGCATAATTTACAGGAGGTGTACTGTGGCATATCTAGAGTCTGGGATACCTGCCATAAAGGCCGATACCCCATTCTGAGCCGAGCACTAACTACATTGTTTTTCCGCACCATTAACCCGCGTCTGCGATACTTGTAGCGACTGTGAAGAAAGTGATCATGGTGCTGTATGGACACACTGTTGGCCCTCTCCGTGTCCCTGCGCTGGACCGTCATGGCAAACCCAGCTGAGTAGATGATGTTACGTAGGCATCGAAGGGAGGGCTCAGCGTCCACAGCATGCCCATCCAGCATACAGGCCGCCTTGGCAAGACGATCCGCTGTGTCGTTGCCAGTCAGCCCAATGTGGGATGGAGTCCATATAAACGACACAACAAGAGAAGCATCCCGAGCGGCCGTGAGGCGATATAGTATATCTCCCACAGCACGGCCACAGATAGGTCTTGGCGAGGATAGGGCTTGTAGGGCCGATTGGGAGTCACAAATTATTACCCCATTCACTCGTCGTCGAACAAGGAGAGTCACGGCATTGAAGATGGCATTCAGTTCACAGTAGGTGGAGCTCGACGAGGTGGGTAGTCTACGGCCAGTCCATGAATCAGCCGGCACAGGCGGCTCCATGGTGGGGGAAAACACAGCACATGCCGCCCTCCCATCTGCTTGCACAGAACCATCAACATAGACGTGGTGTGCTGCAGGGACAGACATGGATACATCAGCGATAGTCTCCCGAGCTAACTGTCTCTGCCAGGGGGGATAGACATCCTTCGAGGTCGGTGTATATGTGACAGCGGGGAGAGGGACACGCCAGGGTGGTAAATCTGGGACAGTCGCCTGCACTGGCAGGTCGATGTCAAGGCCACGGAGAATGTCACTCACCACCCTGATAAGGTTTTGACCTCCTGCTCGAAGTGGGAACTTGGGTGCGTCTGGATCCAAGGACGTCCTCATGACAGCAGAGAAGTACGGAGCAAGAAAGGGGTAGTGAAGACATTTAACAGTAAAATAGGACACATTGGCATAAAAGAGAGAGAGAGAGAGAGAGAGAGAGGAGAGAGAGAGAGAGAGAGAGAGAGAGAGAGAGAGAGAGAGAGAGAGAGAGAGAGAGAGAGAGAGAGAGAGAGAGAGAGAGAGAGAGAGAGAGAGAGAGAGAGAATATTACGGAGAGTAGTATTAGGTTCCACTACCTTACATCCTTTATAGTAATTGCTGCCACATACTGCTGTTAAATCTATATATAATATTATCATTATTATTATTATTATTATTGTTATTTTTATTATTATTATTATTATTATTATTATTGTTATTATTATTATTATTATTATTATTATTATTATTATTATTATTATTATTATTATTATTATTATTTTTATTACTATTATTATTATTATTATTATTATTATTATTATTGTTATTATTATTATTATTATTATTATTATTATTATTATTATTATTATTATTATTATTATTACTATTATTATTATTATTATTATTATTATTATTATTGTATCAACCTCCTGCGAGACGTCAAAAAAGAAGGGGAGTAGAGGGGAGAATAACTTCTCCCCAAACTCTAGTTTTGGGGTGTCTAAATGTGTGTGGTTGTAGTACGATAGAGAGCAAAAGATGTGAGATTGGATATATGTTTGGTAGGAGGAGGATGGATGTACTGGCATTGTGTGAGACGAAGATGAAAGGAAAAGGAGAAGTGGCATTTGGTGATGTGACGGGTAGGGTGTCTGTGGTTGAAAGGGGGAGAGTGGGAGAATGTGTGGCATTATTGCTGAGTGAATGGATGGTAAATCAGGTAGTGGAATGGGAAGAAGTGTCATCTAGGCTGATGTGGGTGAGGGCTAGGATAGGAAGGGAATGTTGGGCTTTTGTTAGTGCGTATGGGCCAGGATGTGAGAGCACTGAGGAAGAGCGGGATGAATTCTGGAATGAGTTAACTAGATGTGTGGATGGTCTGAGTAGAAGGAACTATGTAGTTGTGTTGGGTGACTTGAATGCCAGAGTGGGTATTGGAGAGATATAAGGTGTTGTAGGAAAGTATGGGGTACCAGGTGGGAATGAGAGTGGCGAGAAACTGTTAGATATATGTGTGTAGCAAGAGTTGGTGATAGGTAATAGTTTATTTAAGAAGAAGTTAATAAATAAGTATACATGGATGAGAGTGGCAAATGGAAGAGTGAAAGAAAGAGCATTGATGGATTATGTGTTGGTAGCAAAAAGCATGGTTGTTAGAGTGATAGATGTACATGCATTCAGGGGTGTGGCGGCTGGGATGTCTGATCATTTTTTGGTTGAAGCAAAAGTGGTAGTAGCAAAAGAGTGGTTAAATAGTGTGGGGGGATGTAGAAGGGAAATAGTGAAGGTGGAAGAGTTGAAAAAGCCAGAGAAGAGACAGGAATATCAGGAGAGGTTGAGAGTGGCATATGACAGGGTGAAAGAAAGAGAAGTTGGGGAGTTAGGGGAGGAATGGGGGTTGATGAAAGAATGTTTTGTGGGACATGCAAGTAATGTGTGTGGAAAGAGGTTTGTTGGAGATGGCATGAGGAGGGGCAGCGAGTGGTGGAATGAAGGGGTGAAAATGAAGGTGGAAGAGAAAAAGAGGGCTTTTGAGGAATGGCTGCAGTGTAAAAGTAGGGAGAAGTATGAAAGATATAGGGAGAAAAATGTGGAAACCAAGCGGAAGGTAGAGGAAGAGAAATGGTTGGCAAATGTTAGGTGGGTACAGGATTTTAGTAGGTCATATGAGGAGAATAAAAAGTTTTGGAAAGAAGTGAAGAGAGTAAGGAAGGGTGGATCGAGGATGGAAGAGACAGTGAAAGATGTGAATGGACAGATGTTAAGAGGGAACGATGCAAGGAAAAGATGGGCAGAATATTTTGAGTGCTTGCTAAATGTTGAGGAATATAGAGAGGCAGCTATAGTGACAGTGGGAGGGGTTCAAGGGCCAGTAATGGGAGATGAAAATGAGAGAGAGATTACAAGAGAGGAGGTGAAAAGGAAATTGTATGAAGCGAAAGCAGGTAAAGCACCTGGAATGGAGGGTGTGAGAGCAGAGATGTTGAAAGAAGGGGGTGTGACTGCATTGGAATGGTTAGTGAGAGTGTTCAATATATGCTTTATGTTGTCATTTGTGCCAGTGGATTGGGTGATTGCCTGTATAGTGCCCCTATACAAAGGTAAGGGAGATAA
>JAXCGZ010000209.1:100000-102500 GCA_037179515.1 Halocaridina rubra
TATAAATATATATATATATATATATATATATATATATATATATATATATATATATATATATATATATATATATATATATATATATATATATATATATATATATATATATATATATATATATATATATATATATATATATATATATATATATATATATATATATATATATATACATATATATACATGAATCATTTTTTACCCCGACCGGGACTCGAACCTAGGACTTATGATTACTAAGTCAAGGCACTACCACTACACCACAGAGGGTTAAAAGGAATCCAACCTTATAGCTTATATCTGCTATACTTAGGATTGAACGCATTCTAAATGAATGCCACTATGTTCATATTACAGATTCCCCAACCTCACTCGTGGCTTCATTTTAGCATTTAATTCAATTCCCAATCTCATTCAGGCCATGAAATAACCAAATAAGCACATTACATATGTGAAAACATGAATAATTTTTTTTTTTACCCCGACCGGGACTCGAACTTGACTTATGATTATTAAATCAAGGCGCTACCACTACACCACAGAAGGTTAAAAGGAATCCAACCTTATAGCTTATATCTGCTATACTTAGGAATGAACACAGTCTAACTGAATGCCACTATGTTCATATTACAGATACCCCAACCTCACTCGTGGCTTCATTTTAGCATTTAATTCAATTCCCAATCTCATTCAGGCCATGAAATAACCAAATAAGCACATTACATATGTGATAACATGAATCATTTTTCACCCCGACCGGGACTCGAACCTAGGACTTATGATTACTAAGTCAAGGCGCTACCACTACACCACAGAAGGTTAAAAGGAATCCAACCTTATAGCTTATATCTGCTATACTTAGGAATGAACGGATTCTAACTGAATGCCACTATGTTCATATTACAGATTCCCCAAGCTCACTCGTGGCTTCATTTTAGCATTTAATTCAAATCCCAATCTCATTCAGGCCATGCAATAACCAAATAAGCACATTACATATGTGAAAACATGAATAATTTTTTTTAACCCTGACCGGGACTCGAACATAGGACTTATGATTACTAAGTCAAGGCGCTACCAATATACCACAGAAGGTTAAAAGGAATCCAAGCTTATAGCTTATATCTGCTATACTTAGGAATGAACGCATTCTAAATGATTGCCACTATGTTCATATTACAGATTCCCCAACCTCACTCGAGGATTCATTTTAGCATTTAATTCAATTTCCAATCTCATTCAGACCATGAAAGAACCAAATAAGCACATTACATATGTGAAAACATAAATCAGTGGTAGCGCCTTGACTTAGTAATCATAAGTCCTAGGTTCAAGTTCCGGTCGGGGTAAAAAATGATTCATGTTTTCACATATGAATTGTGCTAATTTGGTTATATCATGGCCTGAATGAGATTGGGAATTGAATTAAATGCTAAAATGAAGCCCCGAGTGAGGTTGGGGAATCTGTAATATGAACATAGTGGCATTCAGTTAGAATGCGTTCATTCCTAAGTATAGCAGATATAAGCTATAAAGTTGGATTCCTTTTAACCTTCTGAGTGGTGTAGTGGTAGCGCCTTGACTTAGTAATCATAAGTACTAGGTTCGAGTCCCGGTCGGGGAAAAAAACAAAATGATTAATGTTTTCACATATGTAATATACTTATTTCGTTATTTCATGGCCTGAATGAGAGTGGGACTTGAATTAAATGCTAAAATGAAGCCACGAGTGAGGTTGGGGAATCTGTAATATGAACATAGTGGCATTCAGTTAGAATACATTCATTCCTAAGTATAGCAGATATAAGCTATAAGGTTGGATTCCTTTTAACCTTCTGTGGTGTAGTGGTAGCGCCTTGACTTAGTAATCATAAGTACTAGGTTCGAGTCCCGGTCGGGGTAAAAAATGATTAATGTTTTCAAATATGTAATGTGCTTATTTGGATATATATATATATATATATATATATATATATATATATATATATATATATATATATATATATATATATATATATATATATATATATATATATATATATATATATATATATATATATATATATATATATATATATATATATATATATATATATATATATATATATATATATATATATATATATATATATATATATATATATATATATATATATATATATATATATATATATATATATATATATATATATATATATATATATATATATATATATATATATATATATATATATATATATATATATATATATATATATATATATATATATATATATATATATATATATATATATATATATATATATATATATATATATATATATATATATATATATATATATATATATATATATATATATATATATATATATATATATATATATATATATATATATATATATATATATATATATATATATATATATATATATATATATATATATATATATATATATATATATATATATATATATATATATATATATATATATATATATATATA
>JAXCGZ010000210.1:12500-42500 GCA_037179515.1 Halocaridina rubra
TCTCTCTCTCTCTCTCTCTCTCTCTCTCTCTCTCTCTCTCTCTCTCTCTCTCTCTCTCTCTCTGATGTCGTTACCATGGTAATCGTCGGGTGAGCGGATTTCCCTTTGATGTGATCGAATTTAAATTGGTTCAATTATTTTCCTCATGCTTCATCTTTTTCAATCCGTTTGATGTCCCCAGTCCCCCCATGCCATATACTTTTCAACTGGACTCTCCTCTCTTCCTTCTCCTGCAATATGGAAGCTGATATAATTGTCGTTTGATCTATGTCTGCATGATTCTTAATACATGTTTTCTAGTCCTGATCTCTATATTATTCCGGCACATAGTACCCCTTACTTCTTTGATCCTCGTCCTCTTCTATGCCTTCGTTAACCTTGTTTGCTCTTCCAGTTATAGTAACCAGGTTGTGATCAACAAAATCTTTTGATATTATTTTAAAGTAGAAAGTTCCATAATCTCTACTTGGAAATCTAAACATAATTGTACAAAATAGCAACCAGACTATAAGAGTGAATCTAGCTGATATTGTGTGGTAGGAATATAAAAACAGTCTTAATAAGGTAGTTACCAATGGAATATGTAGAGTCACCGTTTAAGGTGCAAAACTATATGAATAATTCCTTTTTGATAATTTTGATCTATTACCATTATTACTACTGCCTCTATTCTTTGTGTGACCTCGGACTGACAGCAAATATCTGAAGAATTAAAGGTAAAAGTGGCCAAGTTTCATTTCCGATATCCATCTGAGATGCTCCTCAGAACGTTAGTGGGGGCCAACCCCAATCTCCCACTGTGGTGCCCATCCACAGCAGTAACCTCCCAGTAAACAGCTTAAACTCTCGGTCTTGAACAGGAATCGATCGGTGGCCGACCTCGTAAATACGAAGTCAGCGTATTACCACTGTACTAACCAGAAGTTGACTAGCAATCTTTGATAACTTAAACTTTGGCATGAGTAGATGAACATGATCGTAGCGACCTAACAGTTACATTTTCGCTTGCATCGTAGGAATCTTTTCATCTCTAAATGAAAATAAAATGTCTTTTACTCTAAAAATAATCCCACCTAGTTTTGTCACTTCTTCCAATTTCTTAATGCATTTCTTATCTACCTAAATCTTAGAAAAATTATAAAAGTTTTTAGTATATAGTTGTCTTCTCCAAGGCCCTGTGTTGTCACTTTAGAATACCAAAAATCCACATTTGAACAGAAATGGGTTTTCTGAGTGACTTCTCTCTGACTTTGCAAACAATGTTAATAAAAGAAGCTGGACAAATATTGAGATGTGCCTCTCCTTTCGTTAATGCTACACACGTTCAGCGAATGCTGGCTTCCACTACCTTGTAACGTCTCCATATCCTAGGAAGGCATTTCAAAGGTTAAACAAAGGGCAATAAATAAAAGTGCCACACGTTCCTTAAGTACATGTAGGGATTTATCATCACGTTTTAAGAATTTATAACCATATAACTTCATCAATGTATTACAAGCTGCTTCAGTTGAAAAGGTAGTTTCCCCTTACACTGGCATCTGTTCTCTCACTACAGCAATTCATGGTGATGAAATATTGTTTTAAATAAATACTGACTCATACTCCTGCCTCAGTTTCTAACATAACTTTTCATCTGTCTCTGGGGAACTTCCGTCCGAAAAAGCAGCGGAAGAATCTGGAAGTCTATTTTGCGTATGTTTTCACACGTGACAATGTATGTATGTATGTATGTATGTATGTATGTATGTATGTATGTATGCATGTATGTATGTATGTATGTATGTATGTATGTATGTATGTATGTATGCATGCATGCATGCATGTATGTATGTATGTATGTATGTATGTATGTATGTATGTATGTATGTATGTATGTATGTATGTATGTATGTATGTATGTATGTATGTATGTATGTATGTATGTATGTATGTAATTTATGCATGTATGTATGTATATATGCATGTATGTATGTATGTATGTATGTATGTATGTATGTATGTATGTATGTATGCATGCATGCATGCATGTATGTATGTATGTATGTATGTATGTATGTATGTATGTATGTATGTATGTATGTATGTATGTATGTATGTATGTATGTATGTATGTATATATTTATGCATGTATGTATGTATATATGCATGTATGTATGTATGTATGTATGTATGTATGTATGTATGTATGTATGTATGTATGTATGTATGTATGTATGTATGTATGTATGTATGTATGTATGAATGTATGTATGTATGTATGTATGTATGTATGTATGTATGTATGTATGTATGTATGTATGTATGCATGTATGTATGTATGTATGTATGTATGTATGTATGTATGTATGTATGTATGTATGTATGTATGTATGTATGTATGTATGTATGTATGTATGTATGTATGTATGTATGTATGTATGTATGTATGTATGTATGTATGTATGTATGTATGTATGTATGTATGTATGTATGTATGTATGTATGTATGTATGCTTAGATGCATGCATGAATGTATATATGTATTATGTATATATTAAAATATGCATATATATATATGCATGTATTTATGTATGTATGTATGTTTATATGCATGCATGAATGTATATGTATTATATATATATATGAAAATATGCATGTATATATGCATGTATGTTTTTATGTATATATATTTGTATGTATGTTTATATGCATGCATGAATGTATATATGTATTATGCATATATGAAAATATGCATGTATATATGCATGTATGTATGTATATATGTATATATGTATGTATGTATGTATGTATGTATGTATGTATGTATGTATGTATGTATGTATGTATGTATGTATGTATGTATGTATGTATGTATGTATGTATGTATGTATGTATGTATGTATGTATGTATGTATGTATGTATGTATGTATGTATGTATGTATGTATGTATGTATGTATGTATGTATGTATGTATGTATGTATGTATGTATGTATGTATGTATGTATGTATGTATGTATGTATGTATGTATGTATGTATGTATGTATGCATGTATATATGTACGTATGTATGTCTGTATGTATGTATGTATGTATATATGAAAGCATACATGTATATATGCATGTACGTAAGTATGTATGTATGTATGTACGTATGTATGTATGCATGCATACATGTATGTAAGAATGTATGTATGTATGTATATATGAATGTATGTATGCATGTATGTATGTATGTATGTATGTATGTATGTATGTATGTATGTATGTATGTATGTATGTATGTATGTATGTATGTATGTATGTATGTATGTATATATGTATGTATGTGTGTATGTATGTATGAATGTATGCATGCATATATGTATGTACGTATGAATGAATGTATGTATGTATGAATGGATGAATGTGTGATTACCTAATTGTGTTTACGGGAAAGAGCCCAAAGCTCGTATCTTCCCGTCTCCTGATCGGTTCCATTTTTAGACTTAGTGATACTTATCATACCTGTCCTTAAAACTATGGATTGAGATAGCATTAACTACCTCAGCCTGCTGGCTAGGACAGTGGTAACGCGCTGGCTTCGCATTCACGAGGTCGAAAGATCGGTCCCCGTCCAAGACCGAGAGTTTAAGCTGTTTACTGGCAGGAACTGCTGTGGTTGGACATCACAGTGGGGGGTTGGGGCTTGCCCTGGCTGACGAATACCCATTGTAATGAAATGGAAATAAAGTTTAAATTTAAATTTAAAAATCCTCGCTTAGCGAATTCCAATTATCAACTACTCTTACACTGAAAAAGTATTTCCTTACATCCTGCAAACAAGTTTTCTTACGAAGCTTCAAACTATGACCTCTAGTTCTAGAGCCAGCCATATCGAAATATCGATCCCTATCCACTCTATCATAACCATGAAGGAATTTAAAGACTGTCACCATATCCCCCCTTACTCTTCTAGCTTCGAGTGATGGCAAGTCTAATTCCCTCAGCCTCTCATCATAACCGAGATTGCGTATTTCTGGCACCAGTTTCGTGGCATGTCTTTGAACTTTTTCAAGCTTAGCTATGTGCTTTTTCAAGTGCGGATTCCAAAAGGGGGCTGCATATTCGAGTTTTGGCCTCACATAGGTTACATAAATATTTCTGAACATTTCCTTGTCCATGTGCCTGAAGGCTACCCTTACATTTGATAAGAATGCATATGCTGCCCTTACTACGCCATTTATATGTATTTCTGGAGACAAATCTGCCAGTATGTTTACTCCTAGATCTCTCTCATTTTCTGTCTCTTGAAGTTGTACTCCAGCCACCGAGTAGTCAAGCTTGGGCCTTCTTGCACTTGTACCCATTCTCATTACCTTACATTTTGAGGTATTGAATTTCATTAGCCACTTTTCTGACCACTCATGCAGATTATTTAGATCCTCCTGAAGTTCTCTACCATTGTGTGTAAGCATGAATGTGTATATGCATGTATGTAAGCATGTATGTATGCATGCATGTATTTATTCATGCATGTATGCATTGATATAAGCTTCCATGAATGAATATATGTATATACTACTATCATAAGCGAAAACCTTTACTGAACATTATGTAATTGAAGTCACGTCAAAAGTTCCAATTCATTTAACCTTAACTGATTGAGGTATTATAGCATTATAATAATCAATGTACCAAAGCACCAACTTCTCTTTTTGTTCTTATGCCATCAATTTATAGTTGCATTTGGAGCTAAATTATGCATAATCACAATATAACTGAGACTTTAATAATACTGTTATAAAAAAAAAAAAATATATATATATATATATATATATATATATATATATATATATATATATATATATATATATATATATATATATATATATATATATATACCTTCAGATATGACCTTGCTTCACAAACCAAGTATATTCATACATACATACATATACACACACACACACAGACATATATATATATATATATATATATATATATATATATATATATATATATATATATATATATATATAAATATATATATATATATATATATATATATATATATATATATATATATATATATATATATATATGTATATATATATATATATATATATATATATATATATATATATATATATATATTAATATATATATATATATATATATATATATATATATATATATATATATATATATATATATATATATATATATATATATATATATATATATATATATATATATATATATATATATATATAATATATATATATATATATATATATATATATATATATATATATATATATATATATATATATATATATATATATATATATATATATATATATATATATATATATATATATATATATATATATATATTTATATATATATATATATATATATATATATATATATATATATATATATATATATATATATATATATATATATATATATATATATATATATATATATATATATATATATATATATATATATATATATATATATATATATATATATATATATATATATATATATATATATTCCTATAGTAGGAATGAACGCATTCTCTCTGAACGCCACTATGTTCAAATTTCAGTTTTCATAACCTCACTCGTGATTTCGCTTTCGCTTTTAATTTAACTCTCAATCTCATTCGGGACAAACAATAACCAAATAAGCAGATTATCATAAGTAAAAACAAATGGTGATTGAGGCATTCACATAGAATGCGTTCATTCCTACTATAGCAGATGCAAGCTGTAAGGTTTGTTTTTCTTTAACCTTCTGTGGTGTAGTTTGTAGAGCCTTGGCTTAGTAATTATAAGTTCTAGTTTCACGTCCAGGTCGAGTTAAAATGATTCATGCTTTCACATATGGTAATGTGCTTATGTAGTTATTGTTGGTCCCTAAAGAGATTTGTAGTGTCTTAAATGACTCTTTGGGAATAAGAAATATAAAGGAGGCGATTCCAAGTTCCCTCACTCAGCCCCATTTAGTCGACCATTGCGACATGTAACGGAACACCGAGTAAGCATTCTACCCCCTTTTCCTCAAGGGGTATATATATATATATATATATATATATATATATATATATATATATATATATATATATATATATATATATATATATATATATATATATATATAGATAGATAGATAGATAGATATAGATATAGATATATATATATATATATATATATATATATATATATATATATATATATATATATATATATATATATATATATATATATATATATATATATATATATATATCTATATCTATATCTATATCTATATGTATATATGATATATATATATATATATATATATATATATATATATATATATATATATATATATATATATATATATATATATATATATATATATATATATATATATATATATATATATGTTGGGGTTTAGGATGGTAGAGTGTTGTTAAGATTCTGTTTTACTAAGGGGATTCAAAGTACCGAGCTCGGTTAAGAGCTCACAAACAGACAGGACAGATATTTGAGCTTGAACACCCCATCTCTTTTTACCATTAGTCGTTTAAATGAAACTCAGAATTCAAGTTTCTTTTAATTTTGGAAATGCAATGACATTAAAAGAATTGAATTAAATTTCTCAAATTAAATTTTATGAAATGCTGCCTTCGAATCCCGGAGGTGGTGAGCACGATTTCGTTTCCCGGCACCACGGACGTATGCCAAGACCTTGGCCTCAACTCGATGATTATCTCTATCACACAGGCAGAGTAGAATACAGGACACTGCAATTTCAGAAACAGAAATGGCACACTGTTTATAATGGGAAACTGAAAGCATGAGCACACATATAATGAGTTTCCAATGTCATTCTACTGGATAAAATATATTGGTTATTCACAGCTAACCAGAAATATTTATGCTACCATAATACCATACAAAACCATTAATTCTTCACTGGTTTTAAAGGAAAACAATATATTCACAATAAATGAAGAATAAGCAAGACAAATACAGTACTGTATGTATTCCTTAAATTGTGGGCAACCACAAACGTTGCAATGCTTATTACTGATTTACAATTAATATGGTAAAACACTCTATTTAGGATAAAGGAAGAATCTACGAGATAAATACAGTATTCATTCACTTTTGGTTATCAGGAACTTTGCAATGAAAAAAAAGGGTGCAAAACCACCTTTTGAGGTATTTGCAACTTATAACTCAAAACACTTTATCCCCAACATATGAAGAATTAGCAAGATAAATACGCTATGCATTCATTAAATTGTGGTTAACAGGAAATATTTGCAAAGCCAACAGGGTAAAATTACCTTTTAATTATTTGCAATTTGTATAGCAAATAGCTTTATTGACGAGTTTTTGACGTAAAACACTTTATTTACGATGATAGAAAGAGGTGAAATGAAATTAGAATTTATTAGGAAAAGAGATAGATTTTTACGGGCTCATAACCAGTCTTCAGAGGATGAGATTTTCGTTTATCACATTCAATGAAAAGAAACTTCTTAGCAATGTATATCAGCTGTAATTTCCAGGTTAAGGAATTAACTTTGGCATGTGAGATTCCAGTTTGGTAATCTACAAAATTTCGTGTGTATGGGAATGGAATCTGAGAATAAAAATCCATAAGATTTAGCCAGTAACGAATGTAACTAATTCTCGAAAATAAACCAATTTGCTTGACCCACGAGCTTTACCATACACTATCCCTCACCTTGTTGTGCTAGATGAATTCCTGTGAAGATGCCACGTAAATAAGGTTTGAAATAATCTTAGACTGCTCAGGCGAGATGTTGCCTCTTGGAAGATTGAGCGCCAAAGGAGGGCGTCTCATTGTCCCTCCTGGTGAGTTCATCTGTAGGATACATTTTCTAGAGCAGTAACTGGCTCTGATATAATTTAAGGACTATTTTAGTGGTGGTCCCTGGCAGGCATTTATAGCAGAGATGCAAGGGAGAGACAGTATTTTTAGGTGCAACAATTGGAAGCAAATAAAATAAAACGAGAATAATAATGAAAAGTTAGGTTACTGGTAAACAATCTCCAGAATGTTTTTGGCTCGTAGCAGACGGAAAATAGGAGCAGCCTTTATATCGGGACTATACTTTACACGTACAAGAAGAGTAAATAAGGTATATTTAAAATTAGCTATAAGCTAAAATATAAATTGCAAATAATCATAATCTGCAAAAGTCAAGAAGTGGGAAATATTTTTTTAGTTAGAAACTAACAGTTAAGTTACTAATTTAATTAATAAGGCATCTAACAGCCTTTGGTTACTTTGAGCGAAACACTCTGTCACAAAGGCCCTTTCTAGAGTATATTGATTTAGCAAAATTCTACTACAGAAGGCGAAAAAAGAACAGAGGAAGTTACGGTGACTTCAGTGTTATTATGAGGGATGAGATATCCTTCTCATGGAAAAGAACAAATGACCAATAAGAATGGGATCCACCACTGGAACATATCATACTATTAGGAAAAGTAAACAAGTCTTGTAAACAAAACATTAAATGACATGCAAAACATAAAAGAAATGTGATCAAATTCAAATTTCAAGAAAATTAAATCACAATTAGATATCAGTGAATATCAATATTTAAGTTTATGAATGCTTCACATGCAAGAAGGCAATAATATAATATACAAAAATAAAATACAGTATACGCAAATTAAAAATTTGAACCACGTCGTCATTAACATTGGCGACTGGATTTAAAAGTTTCAGCTATTCAACACTAAACTAAAATGTTTCCGCCATGTTCTGGCTTTCAGAGTCCCACAAAGGGAAATATAAAACTACAATCAAAAAATTATTCTTCATCTTTTTCGTCTTCCATTAGGAATAACGTTTGTATGCTAAAATAAACAAGTACAGTACAGTATTAAAGACATAAAAGATAAACATAAAAAATAAACAACACATCAGAGAAGTAATCTTAACTGACTAGTCAAATTTAGGCTAACAGCACCAGCTTCCTCATTTGAGGGTAACGACCGTCGACTTAGTAGATCAGCAAGGTCATTGTCCTTGCCATGAACATGTTGGGCAGTGAATTTGAAAAGATTCAGGTAAAGTGCCCACCTTTTCAGACGAGGATTTAGCTTGTCTGCAGTCTGTAAATATAGGAGAGGTCGGTGGTCGGTTCTCAGTGTAAAATGTTGGCCATACAGATGGACTTCAAATTTCTTTATGGCCCAATATGCAGCTAGAGCTTCCTTCTCCACGGTGGAGTAATTTCGCTTTGCAGGGCGAAGCCTGCGGCTTGCATATCGCACTGGAGCTACTTCTCCTGAGTTGTCTGATCGGGCTTGCAAGAGCACGGCACCCAGGCCTTTGTCTGAGGCGTCGGTCTGCAAGATAAATGGAAAATCAGGGTTCACCAGTTGTAATACTGGCTCACCCGCCAATGCTTCTCGGAGCTTGAAAAATGCTCTTTCCGCTTCATCTGTCCATTGGACAGGAGAGGTTTTACTTTGCTTCGAGGAGGTCATTTGCTGCAAAGGGGCAGTGATAGCATTAAAGTGTGGAATGAACCGTTGGTAGTAGCCGACACTACCCAGGAATGATCTTAGTTGAGTGACAGTGGCAGGTTTCTCCATATCCTTAATAGCTTGTACCCTGTCATGTAAAGGGGACATATCTCCTTCTCCAACCACGTGGCCGAGATACTGCAATTGTGTGAAACCAATCTCACATTTGGAAGGCTTTAAATGATGTCCATGCTGGTTCAGACGAGTGAGAACTCTGCGGAGGGTCTCGAGGTGTGATGACCAATCCTGAGAATGCACCAGGATGTCGTCTATAAAGCATGAAACATTGTCGAGATCCTGTAGTACTATCCTCATGAGTCTGCTGAAGCAGCCAGGGGCATTTACCATACCAAAAGGCATGACCCTGAACTGGTATAGACCATATATTGTGGAAAAAGCTGTAAGAGGCTTGGTAGTCTCGCTCAACGGGACTTGCCAAAATCCACTGGCCAAATCCAACTTGGACAGGTAACGGGCTTGGGAAAGCAACGAGAATATATGCTCGGCGTCAGCAATGGGCTCTCCATCAAAGATGGTACGGGAGTTAAGCTTACGACAGTCAAGGTAGAACCTGTGACTGCCATCTCGCTTACGCACTGCCAGTAACGGCAAACACCAAGACGAAATGCTCTTTTCAACTATTCCGAGGCGGACCCAAGTGTCAAGACCTTCCTTCAGCCGTAAGGACAGCTGGTGGGGAAGACCATAGGAATGCTGAAATGGCTCTGGGTCAGTCAATCTGACATGATTCTCAAGGGTAGTGGTAATGCCTGGGAGGTCGTTGAAGACGTTCTCATAGTCCTCTAATAGCTTGTTCAGCTGTTCCCGTTGACTCGGTTGCAGTCTGGAGTTAATAATGCAATTACTCACACTTTCTTTTCGGTGTGTGGGAATGGCAGGATCCTCACCATCATCAAAAGCTAAGCTTATGTCTTCAATTGCAAGGGCGGTGGCTGCTGCCAGAGGGGCTTCTTCCGAAAAACTCCACTCCCGTAAGTCTGTCTCCACTGCAAGGATGGAGTATTCCAATATAGGAAGTAAGGGGTGGCTATAATGGAGCACCTGGGTTGCTGCAGCCTCGGAGGTTCTGTTGATGCTGGGAGCATCTATAGGGGTTGCTGAGAGTGCCAGCGCAGGATCCCTGTGGGCCTCCGGGTCCTCACAATAAATCTTCAGCTGGTTAATGTGGTATCTCCGGTTATTGCCATCAACATTTAGCACATAATTGTCAGGGGTCACCCGGTGTACCACAGTGTACGGTCCTTTCCAGCGTAGCATTAGCTTGCGGGTATCTGTTGGGAGAAGTAACAGAGCTCGATCTCCGGGTGTCAGGGCACGACGCCGCGCACGCTTGTCAAAGAGGAGCTTGGCAGTCTGCTGGTGACCCTTAATGGCTAATTGTGCAGTTTTCCAAGCCTTTTTGAGGTGAGACGAAAACTACAAAATATACTCATGAACGTCCCTATCGTCATCTTCGATGGTAGGTGAATCCCAACATTCTGCCAAGAATTCTACTGGGCCTCTGACCTTATGACCATAAATCAGCTCGAAAGGCGAGTATCCAGTAGTGTCGTGGGGCGTGTGTCTGAAGGAGAAAAGTGCAGCAGGGACGTACTTGTCCCTCTGCCTAGGTATATCTATCACTAGCTTGCGCAAACATCGCTTCAATATCCCGTTATAGCGTTCGCATGCTCCATTTGATTGGGCATGATAGACACTCGTACGAATATGCTTCATTTCTAAAAGGTTACAGAAAGCCTCAAAGTGCCTACTTGTAAACTGACTTCCATTGTCAGAAGGGACCTGCTCAGGAAAGCCAACCCTGGAGCAGATTTCAAATAGGGCATGAGCGACTGCTTCAGTTGTGATAGAAGACAGTGGCACTGCATCTGGGTACCTTGTTGCCAGGTCAACATATACCAGGAGGAATTGTTTCCTCGTGGACGAAGCTGGATTAATAGGACCTAATATGTCAATAGCGACCTTGGAAAATGGCTCCATTGAGAGCTTAGTTATCCCCAGGGGAACTTTCGGTACCAGTGCCGTTGAGGTGGATTGACAGACAGGGCAGGAGCCTACATATCTGTCTACCTCGGTGTACATGTTTGGCCATGCAAAAGCCTTCTGAAGGACGTGCCGAGTTTTTGATTTGCCTCTGTGTCCACTCAGAGGTAAATGGTGTGCCACATAATACCATACAAAACCATTAATTCTTTACTGGTTTTAAAGGAAAACAATATATTCACAATAAATGAAGAATAAGCAAGACAAATACAGTACTGTATGTATTCCTTAAATTGTGGGCAACCACAAAAGTTTCAATGCTTATTACTGATTTACAATTAATATGGTAAAACACTCTATTTAGGATAAAGGAAGAATCTACGAGATAAATACAGTATTCATTCACTTTTGGTTATCAAGAACTTTGCAATGAAAAAAAGGGTGCAAAACCACCTTTTGAGGTATTTGCAACTTATAACTCAAAACACTTTATCCCCAACATATGAAGAATTAGCAAGATAAATACGCTATGCATTCATTAAATTGTGGTTAACAGGAAATATTTGCAAAGCCAACAGGGTAAAATTACCTTTTAATTATTTGCAATTTGTATAGCAAATAGCTTTATTGACGAGTTTTTGACGTAAAACACTTTATTTACGATGATAGAAAGAGGTGAAATGAAATTAGAATTTATTAGGAAAAGAGATAGATTTTTACGGGCTCATAACCAGTCTTCAGAGGATGAGATTTTCGTTTATCACATTCAATGAAAAGAAACTTCTTAGCAATGTATATCAGCTGTAATTTCCAGGTTAAGGAATTAACTTTGGCATGTGAGATTCCAGTTTGGTAATCTACAAAATTTCGTGTGTATGGGAATGGAATCTGAGAATAAAAATCCATAAGATTTAGCCAGTAACGAATGTAACTAATTCTCGAAAATAAACCAATTTGCTTGACCCACGAGCTTTACCATATACTATCCCTCACCTTGTTGTGCTAGATGAATTCCTGTGAAGATGCCACGTAAATAAGGTTTGAAATAATCTTAGACTGCTCAGGCGAGATGTTGCCTCTTGGAAGATTGAGCGCCAAAGGAGGGCGTCTCATTGTCCCTCCTGGTGAGTTCATCTGTAGGATACATTTTCTAGAGCAGTAACTGGCTCTGATATAATTTAAGGACTATTTTAGTGGTGGTCCCTGGCAGGCATTTATAGCAGAGATGCAAAGGAGAGACAGTATTTTTAGGTGCAACAAGTGGAAGCAAATAAAATAAAACGAGAATAATAATGTAAAGTTAGGTTACTGGTAAACAATCTCCAGAATGTTTTTGGCTCGTAGCAGACGGAAAATAGGAGCAGCCTTTATATCGGGACTATACTTTACACGTACAAGAAGAGTAAATAAGGTATATTTAAAATTAGCTATAAGCTAAAATATAAATTGCAAATAATCATAATCTGCAAAAGTCAAGAAGTGGGAAATATTTTTTTAGTTAGAAACTAACAGTTAAGTTACTAATTTAATTAATAAGGCATCTAACAGCCTTTGGTTACTTTGAGCGAAACACTCTGTCACTATATATATATATATATATATATATATATATATATATATATATATATATATATATATATATATATATATATATATATATATATATATATATATATATATATATATATATACTATCTATCTATATATATATATATATATATATATATATATATATATATATATATATATATATATATATATCTATCTATCTATATATATATATATATATATATATATATATATATATATATATATATATATATATATATATATATATATATATATATATATATATATATATATATATATATATATATATATATATATATATATATATATATATATATATATATATATATATATATATATATATATATATATATATATATATATATATATATATATATATATATATATATATATATATATATATATATATATATATATATATATATATATATATATATATATATATATATATATATATATATATATATATATATATATATATATATATATATATATATATATATATATATATATATATATATATATATATATATATATATATATATATATATATATATATATATATATATATATATATATATATATATATATATATATATATATATATATATATATATATATATATATATATATATATATATATATATATATATATATATATATATATATATATATATATATATATATATATATATATATATATATATATATATATATATATATATATATATATATATATATATATATATATATATATATATATATATATATATATATATATATATATATATATATATATATATATATATATATATATATATATATATATATATATATATATATATATATATATATATATATATATATATATATATATATATATATATATATATATATATATATATATATATATATATATATATATATATATATATATATATATATATATATATATATATATATATATATATATATATATATATATATATATATATATATATATATATATATATATATATATATATATATATATATATATATATATATATATATATATATATATATATATATATATATATATATATATATATATATATATATATATATATATATATATATATATATATATATATATATATATATATATATATATATATATATATATATATATATATATATATATATATATATATATATATATATATATATATATATATATATATATATATATATATATATATATATATATATATATATATATATATATATATATATATATATATATATATATATATATATATATATATATATATATATATATATATATATATATATATATATATATATATATATATATATATATATATATATATATATATATATATATATATATATATATATATATATATATATATATATATATATATATATATATATATATATATATATATATATATATATATATATATATATATATATATATATATATATATATATATATATATATATATATATATATATATATATATATATATATATATATATATATATATATATATATATATATATATATATATATATATATATATATATATATATATATATATATATATATATATATATATATATATATATATATATATATATATATATATATATATATATATATATATATATATATATATATATATATATATATATATATATATATATATATATATATATATATATATATATATATATATATATATATATATATATATATATATATATATATATATATATATATATATATATATATATATATATATATATATATATATATATATATATATATATATATATATATATATATATATATATATATATATATATATATATATATATATATATATATATATATATATATATATATATATATATATATATATATATATATATATATATATATATATATATATATATATATATATATATATATATATATATATATATATATATATATATATATATATATATATATATATATATATATATATATATATATATATATATATATATATATATATATATATATATATATATATATATATATACATATATATATATATATATATATATATATATATATATATATATATATATATATATATATATATATATATATATATATATATATATATATATATATATATATATATATATATATATATATATATATATATATATATATATATATATATATATATATATATATATATATATATATATATATATATATATATATATATATATATATATATATATATATATATATATATATATATATATATATATATATATATATATATATATATATATATATATATATATATATATATATATATATATATATATATATATATATATATATATATATATATATATATATATATATATATATATATATATATATATATATATATATATATATATATATATATATATATATATATATATATATATATATATATATATATATATATATATATATATATATATATATATATATATATATATATATATATATATATATATATATATATATATATATATATATATATATATATATATATATACATATACATATACATATATATATATATATATATATATATATATATATATATATATATATATATATATATATATATATATATATATATATATATATATATATATATATATATATATATATATATATATATATATATATATATATATATATATATATATATATATATATATATATATATATATATATATATATATATATATATATATATATATATATATATATATATATATATATATATATATATATATATATATATATATATATATATATATATATATATATATATATATATATATATATATATATATATATATATATATATATATATATATATATATATATATATATATATATATATATATATATATATATATATATATATATATATATATATATATATATATATATATATATGATGGATACTTCTTACTCCATCCATACATAAGTATACCCTGCTGAGATTATTTTAGATAAGTCAGGAGTCTTAGAACGATGGTCAATACATTTATAAAAGAAGCATACTTACGAAACAGCTGCAGCTTCTAAATGCCTCCAAGAATATGGATATTATTTTACCTGTCTCTACATCTCCTATGGACTAGGCGAAAAGCAGCAGTGATGACTGACTGATGACTGCCTAAGAATGACTGGGAGAGGGTAGCCTTGACTATGAATTACTCTCTCCATCCCTTTTTGACTGATCTAGATCTATACTTTGTTTATGCTTCCCAAGGCGGAGGTGTGAGGTCCTTCTGTATATATCTAGACCAATCAAATTAGAATATAGCTTGCCCTTCAAATAGGTAACAACCCAGATCATTTGATGTGGATGTGAGTAGGACAATGCTGGATCGCATGCAGGTGTCTAGGACTAGTTACACAGTGTCCATTTGTGCCTCGGAAGCACAACCCTTTTCCTATCAGCTTAAGCTCAAATATCAGTGATTGGAAGCGTTGGATCCACACCACGTGGTGCATGTTTCTATGCAACATGGCAATAGATAGAAATTATACAACATTCGCCTACAGCATTAACGGAAAGTACATTCTCCGTTGAACCAGTACTTCACTATCAAAGATATCCAAAATTGCTACATTAACAAATATTTAAGTACACTAAATAAGTTCACATATATATATAAAAAAACAGCAAAAAAGTCTTATAAATACAAGACTGGCTATCATTGCACTTAAAACTATCAAAAACTATACTATCTAATCAAGCCTACTTCTAAGGAGGAAATTTGTGGCTTTTCATTACTTAAAAATTGTGAAATACAATATTCATATATGCAATATATATGCAATATTCAGTATCTGTAAGACACTGGGAAATATAATGACGTTACTTCAATCTGAATCAATATTTGATTGTTGTACAGGATACATCATCTTCTCTTGAAATGTTCCAGCTATGCTTTCCTTCATCCCCCATATGGAACTCAACTTCTTGAAATGTAGTTTTCCTTTTTTTTCTGTACCCCGCGCCTCAACAGAAAAAAGGGCCCAGGTTGAACCAACGGTGGTCTCGGACATCAGGTTGCCATTGGACAGTAGGAGAGCGCTGGAACAGCTTTTTCCCCTCCATCCTGTTTTATTATGCTCTTGAGGAGGGTGTCTACTCTCACCCTCCTCTCATGATATTCATCTGCCGGATACTGATCTCTCTCTACATTCCTACTCTGCAATCAGATTTCCATAATGGAAATTCTTGAGTCAAGAAAAGGGATTACGTGACCATCACATATACAGTGATACCCAGTATCGCAACTGGGCACGAACACAGACCTCAGCAAGCACACAACAAAAAATCAAGTATATACTATCTGTAAATGCTTGCCATCCTCCAATAGGTAAAGGGAAAAGATGCATAAGAAATTGCAAATCTGTGTAGTAAAAAGCTATTCTGTACAAAAACTAGGACGGAGGCTGGTAGTTGTTGAACAAGTATCAAACACTAATACAATGATATAAACGACCTGAGGAATTTCATTAAGTGCAAAATGAAGATGGTCAAAATGCAAGAGTTAAAAAAAATATTTGAAATGCTTGCCACCAGGTTACAAATTCATTGGAAAGCTAGAAATGGGGAACTGGTTACCTAAGAAAGTCCTCATTTCTTCTCATTTAAAGAAAGAGATAACAAATAGAAAACAAATTAAAAAGTTAAAATTAAAGTTAAATATAACGCCTTTCAAAATTCTTACATTGTGGCTTATGTTCACACCGGAAAAATTCAAAATTCAACAGAATAAGACAACGAGGATTCGGTAAGCAAGCTAAATATTAACTAAAACTTGCAAAAGAAAAAAATCAGTTAAGCCATGATTCTGTGTGAATAAATCAAGAAAATGGAAAAAAGATACACATAGGAGCCCAGACGACAGGAATAGAACAACATAATGCCTGGAAATATATATTATAATTATATACAGTATTAGGGAACAACAAAGTATATATAATAAGTGATAGAAAAGAAAAGACTCACAAATAATATTTATACCGAGATAATAAAGGAAAATATAGAAATATATACAGGATAATTCTGAAAACATAATAATATGAAAACTTTGGCAAAAACAAAAATACTGTAATTTTATTCCATAGATATTACTCATTCTACACCAGATTATTATTTTGTTTCAATTCTTTTCTACCAATAATATGTGGCCATCAACATTTCGTTGTTTGGTTTGTTTGTGGTAAGCTCAGATTTGATTTACAGCAATCAATATATGTGGTACACAACTCTCATCACTACTATATCTAAATTTTGCTGTATCATGTTTAAACACTAACATGCAAAAACTCTCTAAGAATTAATTAAACTCACTCACACTTATTACCTGGAAAAATAAAGAATATAAAAAAATCAACAGTCAAAATAACTATATACATATGCATGGCCTCATTCCCCCTTGTAAGGGGGTGGCCGAGCCAAGAAACACGCATTCACCACAATCCACACATACCTCAGTCACTCCTCTTAACTCCTTGGGGATAAAGGGTTGCCACATTTCACCCTTTCCACTTTGGTTGGGTCATCCACAAGGTAGGCAGGTAAAAATATTCTACAAAGAGGCCTTTGTAGAATACCCCCACCGCTTCATCACATGACAACTCCCCTCACACCCATCCATCACAGTTCACTTAGCTAGCAATTGCGAGAAATCCTTTTGGCCAGTGTCAACTATACATAACTCTCCTACACTCATTCCTATCTCTTGCGTGCTCTCTTCACTCCTCCACTAGCATTCCTCGTTCACTCAAAGCCCATTTTACGACATCCATCTATCTCATTCTAGGTCTTCCTTTTTATCTAACTCCAACAACTTTTGCTCTTCACTAATCATTCATTACTCATCCTTTCCATGTTTCCAAACCAACTCAACACTCTTTGATCTAACCTATTTGACAGCTTTCTTTCAACACCCGTTCTCTGCCTGACATCCTCATTTCTTACTCTAGCTGCTCGAGATAAACCAATTATGCATCTCAAATACCATATCTCCATTACATTCATGTTCCTTTCATCCCTTCATGCATTCCAAGTTTCTAATCCATACATTACTTTCTGTATGATCACACCTTCATATATCCTTATCTTTACATTTATTCACATATATTTATTTCTCATTACAATTATTAACCATGCTAGATATATACTTGCTTCCTTCACTCTATGACTTACCTTCACAGTCACTCGTCCACTCCTTGATACATGCGACCCCATATACCTAAAACTCTCAACTTCTTCAAGCAACTCCCCATTCACTCATACATACAATCTGCCAACATTAGCACTCCTTGTGAATCTCATGACCTTACTTTTACCAATATTCGTCTGCAAAATCCTCCTTTCACACACCATAAAAATCTCAGTCACCAAATGATTCAATTCTTTCTCAGTATCAGCCACCAGTACAGTATAAACCGCAAATAGCAACTGATTCAATATCCACAACCTTCCATTCTCACCCATTAGTTACAAACCTCTATGTAATACTTTTTTATTTACTTCCCTTACCACTCCACACTTATAAACATTAAGCAACCATGGAGACATTATGCAACCTTGACATAACTCTACATTCACCTCAAACCAATCAAACATACCATTCCCGACTCTCACATATGCTCTAATATTCATGCAAAACTCTTCACCACTTTCATCAAACTTCCACTTATTTCATACAATCTAAGCACACCCCACCAATCTTTATCAACCTTGCTATACTCCTTCTCTGAGTCCATAAGAGCCAAAAAAGAGTGCCCCTACCTTTCTCCAAGAACTTCTCACACACCTGTCTTACCTAAAACACCTGATTCACACATCTCTTCCTCTCCTAAACCCACATTATTCTTCCCTAATCAAGCTCTCAGTACCTTTCTTACTTCTCTCAATTAACACTTTTCCATATACCTCACCATCTACACTTAACAAATTAAATCCTCTAAAACTTCTACACTCATATCTATCTACTTTCCTTTTGTAAAATGAAACTACACATGCACTCCTCCAATCAAGTAGGACCTTACCTTTCTTGAAACATACATTCAACAACCTTATCATCCCTTCTACTAATGCTTCCAAATCTTTTGACAATTATTCAACATGACACTCATATATCCCTGGTGCTCTACAAGCTTTTTTTGCTCTCAGTGCCAAATGTACCTCCTCTTTTGTTATTTTTCATTCATTATCATCTCCTCATATTGATATTCTCTATTCATTTCCAACACCCACAATCTAAGCCTCTCTATCATCTTCCTCATTTAGCAGGTTCTTGAAACATTCAGCCCATTTCTCTCTCACCTATATTTCATCTACTAGCAATTGCCCATCTGTTCCTTTCACCCTCTCCTTCCTACAAAACTCGTCTTTCCTCATTTATGTCACTTCCTTCTAAAACAGATTTTACTTCCTTTCAAAATTCTAAGACAAGCATCTACCCCACTTTACATCCGCTTATCTTTTTGCCTCCCTCACCATGCGATTTGCTATCCTCCATTTTACACAATAACTTCCATGTGCCTCTACATTACCTACTTGCAACCATATCTCAAATGCCGGCTTCTTTTCAGCCACTACTGCACTCACCAGCTCATTCCGCCATTCACTGCTTTTCCTTTTACTTCCACCAGTTAGTTTCTTTTCACACACTGCCTCGACACACTTCATAACTTTCTCCTTGAAACAACCCCATTCTTTTCCTACTCCCTCCTCCACTTTCTCTTTCACTACATTCCACACAGTCCTCAAACTAGACTTATGCTCACAGTCTTTTTCTTTCTTATTAATTCACTCACTTTTAGCACCTTTCTTCCTCTCTTGCTTATCCTCTTTCTCCACTTTTCTCCCATTCTCACTCTACTTTCCACTAAATAATGATCAGATATTCCACCACTAGCTCATCTCAGTACATTCGTATCCAATAATCATTCAATTAGCCTTCTGTCCACCACAACATAATCCATAATTGCTCTGTCACCTTTTCTACCATTATCTACTCTGACCCACGTATACTTGTGCGCATCCTTCATTTTTAATACGATATTAGCATTTAACATCTTTCTCTCAATGCACATTTCTATCATTTTCGCTCCACTCTCATTCCTACTAAGTACTCTATGCTTCCCAATTACATTATCCACTTCCTCATTCCTTACTTTAGCATTCAAATCTCCCATCAACACCAGATTCACATTCATTCTGAAGTCTTTCAAATATTCCTTCAATTTCATCCAAAATTCTTCTCTTTCTTCCTCACTTCTTTCCATATGCACTTACAAGCGCCCAAAGCTCGCACCCCATTCTCATTTTAGCCACTGTTATTTGACATAATGCTTCCTTCCACTCCACCACACACTAATTTATCTCTTCACTGTCAAACAGAGCCACTTCCTCTCTTCCACTCCCTCTCTCAACTCCAGACACCTACCTACCATACTCTGAAATATAATCTAACCATTCCCTTTGATCTTAGTTTTCCTCAATTCAAGTATATCCATTTTACTCTCCACAAACATACTCCTTATTACCTCCCTCTTACTTTCACATACAATACAACCATGCACATTTAGAGACCCAAATACTAGTGTTATGGCTGTATCTCTCCAGCCAGGATACCCCCGCATCTCTTGGACACTCGTAGGACGAAAAAATACAGAGTATGGGATTTCCAGTCTCTCCGCTCAACCATATTTAGTCGACTTTTACGACACACTGAGGAACATGAAGGAATTATTCTACCCCCTTCATACAGTCGACTTAGAAATATCGAGAAGGGTCTACCTTACATCTACGATGCTCTCGTCAGACTAAACAAATGGGTCATGTCTGATTAACGGACAATCACCTTTTCTCTGGAAACAGGTATATAAACAACATCGATTTCCCTAAAATTCTTGAGGAAAACCACTTAATGTAAAATGACCCTGATACTACAACCTAACAGAACACGTTTTTCTAGCTCTGCAGAATGGTGTCAGAAACACAGATTCAGTTTTTTATTTTCACAGGCGAAAACCTACTAATACCACAAAAAGCAAAAATGATGAAAGGAGGGCCATGGCTTGGGCATAATTACCAAAGAAATTGGTGAATCTCATATTCTTATGCAATTTCGTACCATAGCACTCTCACTCTGACTGCCTTTCAGTCTCACTCACCCTCATTCTTAATTTTTTTTTCTCTCTCTCCTCTAACTCAAAATATACATGTGAGCATATATATATATATATATATATATATATATATATATATATATATATATATATATATATATATATATATATATATATATATATATATATATATATATATATGAATTAATTTCTTACCCCGACCGGGACTTGAACCTAGGACTTATAATTGCAAAGTCAAGGCACTACCAACTACACCACAGAAGGTTAGAAGTAATCCAACCTTATAGCTTATATCTGCTATACTTAGGAATGAATGCATTCTATCTGAATGCCACTATGTTCATATTACAGATTCCCCAACCTCACTTATGGCTTCATTTTCGTATTTTGATCAACTCCCAATCTCATTCGGTCCAACAATAACCAAATAAGCACATAAAATATGTGAAAACATGAATCATTTTCTTACCCCGACAGGGATTTGAACCAAGGACTTATAATTGCTAAGTCAAGGCGCTACCAACTACACCACAGAAGGCTAGAAGGAATCCAACCTTATAGCTTATGTCTGCTATACTTAAGAATGAACGCATTCTATCTGATTGCTACTATGTTCATAGTACAGATTCCACAACCTAACTCATGGCTTCATTTCGTATTTAATTCAACTCCCAATCTCATTAGGGTACAACAATAACCAAATAAGCATATTACATATGTGAAAACCTGAATGATTTTTTTACCCCTACCGGGACTTGAACCTAGGACTTATAATTACTAAGTCAAGGCGCTACCAACTACACCATAGAAGGTTAAAAGGAATCCAACCTTATAGTTTATATCTGCTATACTTAGGAATGAATGCATACCATCTGAATGCCACTATGTTCATATTACAAATTCCCCAACCTCACTCGTGGCTTCATTTTCGCATTTAATTCAACTCCGAATCTCATTCGGGTCCAACAATAACCAAATAAGCACATTACATATGTGAAAACATGAATAATATTTTTACCCCAACCGGGACTTGAACCTAAGACTTATAATTACTAAGTCAAGACGCTACCAACTACACCACAGAAGGTTAAAAGTAATCCAACTTTATACTTATATCTGCTATACTTAGGAATGAACACATTCTATCTGAATGCCACTATGTTCATATTGCAGATTCCCCAACCTCACGCGTGGCTTCATTTTTACATTTAATTCAACTACAAATCTCATTCGGGTCCAACAATAACCAAATAAGCACATTACATATGTGAAAACATGAATCAATTTTTTACCCCGACCGGGACTTGAACCGAGGACTTACAATTACTAAGTCAAGGCACTACCAACTACACCACAGAAGGTTAAAAGGAATCCAATCTTATAGCTTATATCTGCTATACTTAGGAATGAATGCATTCTATCTGAATGCTACTATGTTCATATTACAGATTCCCCAACCACACTCGTGGTTTCATTTTCGTATTTAATTCAACTCCCAATCTCATTCCGGTCCAACAATAACCAAATAAGCACATTACATATGTGAAAACATGAATCATTTTTTTACAACGACCGGGACTTGAAGCTAGGACTTATAATTACAAAGCCAAGGCGCTACCAACTACACCACAAGGTTAAAAGGAATCCAACCTTATAGGTTATATCTGCTATACTTAGGAATGAACGCATTCTATCTGAATGCCACTATGTTCATGTTACAGATTCCCCAACCTCACTCGTGGCTTCATTTTCGCATTTAATTCAGCTCCAGTTGGGGGAAGAAATTGTTCATGTCTTCATATATGTAATGCGCTTAATTGTATATTGTTGGACCTGAATGAGATTGGGAGTTGAATTAAATGCGAAAAAGAAGCCACGAGTGAGACTGGGGAATCTGTAATATGAACATGGTGGCATTCAGATAGAATGCGTTCATTCCTAAGTATAGCAGATATAAGGTTTAAGGTTGGATTCCTTTTAACCTTCTGTTCTTTAGTTGGTAGCGCCTTGACTTAGTAATTATAAGCCCTAGGTTCAAGTCCCGGTCGTGGTAAAAAATTTATTCATGCTTTCACATATGTAATGTGCTTATTTGGTTATATATATATATATATATATATATATATATATATATATATATATATATATATATATATATATATATATATATATATATATATATATATATATATATATATATATATATATATATATATATATATATATATATATATATATATATATATATATATATATATATATATATATATATATATATATATATATATATATATATATATATATATATATATATATATATATATATATATATATATATATATATATATATATATATATATATATATATATATATATATATATATATATATATATATATATATATATATATATATATATATATATATATATATATATATATATATATATATATATATATATATATATATATATATATATATATATATATATATATATATATATATATATATATATATATATATATATATATATATATATATATATATATATATATATATATATATATATATATATATATATATATATATATATATATATATATATATATATATATATATATATATATATATATATATATATATATATATATATATATATATATATATATATATATATATATATATATATATATATATATATATATATATATATATATATATATATATATATATATATATATATATATATATATATATATATATATATATATATATATATATATATATATATATATATATATATATATATATATATATATATATATATATATATATATATATATATATATATATATATATATATATATATATATATATATATATATATATATATATATATATATATATATATATATATATATATATATATATATATATATATATATATATATATATATATATATATATATATATATATATATATATATATATATATATATATATATATATATATATATATATATATATATATATATATATATATATATATATATATATATATATATATATATATATATATATATATATATATATATATATATATATATATATATATATATATATATATATATATATATATATATATATATATATATAGATATATAGATGTATATATATATATATATATATATATATATATATATATATATATATATATATATATATATATATATATATATATATATATATATATATATATATATATATATATATATATATATATATATATATATATATATATATATATATATATATATATATATATATATATATATATATATATATATATATATATATATATATATATATATATATATATATATATATATATATATATATATATATATATATATATATATATATATATATATATATATATATATATATATATATATATATATATATATATATATATATATATATATATATATATATATATATATATATATATATATATATATATATATATATATATATATATATATATATATATATATATATATATATATATATATATATATATATATATATATATATATATATATATATATATATATATATATATATATATATATATATATATATATATATATATATATATATATATATATATATATATATATATATATATATATATATATATATATATATATATATATATATATATATATATATATATATATATATATATATATATATATATATATATATATATATATATATATATATATATATATATATATATATATATATATATATATATATATATATATATATATATATATATATATATATATATATATATATATATATATATATATATATATATATATATATATATATATATATATATATATATATATATATATATATATATATATATATATATTTATAAATATATATATATATAATTTTTTTTTTAAGAGTGTGACACCGGGACAGGTAGAAACCTCCCCCGTCAACAAAGGCCCGGGCACGAGAAAATACCAAGACGAAGGAAAAGAAAAAGTTAAGGGCAAGGCAGAGATGAGGTAATGTCACACAAAGGAAAACGACAGACAGAAAAAACAGTCAAAGTAAAGAGGACCCATAGATATGGAGGACTAGGCTCTGAGATGACGATAGATCTGCTTTTTGAAGGATGAAAGGTCATAAGAACTAGGAAAGACAGAAGGAGGAAGAGAGTTCCAGAGTCTGGAGGTAGATGGGAAGAAGCAGTCGCTGCACCGACCAATCCGCGAGCTACAAATCTCCACACAGTACCTCTGGGATGAGGCCACTTGGCGAGTGTTACGCTGCCTCGGCGGTGGAGGAGGGACGCAACTTGCCAACTCATCAGAGCAGCGATGGAAGTAGTAGCAATAGAAAAGCGAAAGGGAAGATACCTTATGGTGAAGAGAGAGAGAATCCAGGTTAGAAGTAAGAGAAGGATCATTAATGAGTCTGACTGCCTTAGATTGAACCCTATCAAGAAGATAAGTAAAGGAAGAAGCACTCCAGATGTGTGAGCAGTATTCTAAGCAGGGGCGGATAAGATCTTTGTAAATTTTAAGTAACTGCAATGAGGAAAAGTAATAACAAAAACGAAACAAAACCCCCAATTTTTTGGATGAAGATTTAGAAATTTGGATTATGTGATTCCTCCAAGACAAGTTAGAGGCTATATGGATTCCTAATATATTGATAGAGCTAAGATGGGTAAATTTCATTTTTTTTTGAAGATAATAGGGTTATCAGGAGGAGAAGAAGATAAAGAGATAGCCAGAAACTGTGTCTTGGAGGCATTGAATTTAACTAAATTTTGAGTGCCCCATTCAGATACTCTCTGCAAATCGGAGTTAAGAGTAGAAGAAAGAGTGATACGAGATTGATTACGAGTACCAGATGAAGGTTGAGAAGAAAAGGCAAAGGAAAAGTGAAGGATATAATCATCGGCAAAGGCATGAAGAAGAGAGGAAGATGGGGATTGTAGAAGATCATTGATGAAGAGAAGGAAGAGAGTAGGTGAAAGAACAGAGCCCTGTGTAACACCACTGGACACAGAGAAAGGGCTAGTTGTCGCGCCATCAACAACTACAGATATAGAACGGTCAGTAAGAAAACTGGAAATCAGAGAACAGAAAGAATGGGTAAAGCCATAGGCAGGGAGTTTGGCCAACAGAGCCTTGTGCCAGACTCTGTCAAAAGCCTTAGAGATATCAAGGGCGACGACAAAGGATTCCCCATAGTTGCTCAGAGAAGATGACCATACATGAGTAAGATAGGACAGGAGATCTCCAGTGGATCTTGCCTTGCGGAAGCCGTACTGGTGATCGGAGATAAGTGAGTTAGATTCAAGGCGTTTTAAGAAGTGAGCATTGAGCAAAGTTTCGAAAACTTTAGCAATAGAGGAGGTTAGAGCAATAGGTCGGTAGTTAGAAGGAATAGAGCGGTCACCCTTCTTAGGAACGGGTTGAACTAGAGCATGCTTCCAAGATGAAGAATAGATACTGGTTGACAGAATAAGGCGAAAAAGACGGCAAAGCACGGGAGCCAGTTCATCTGCAAACTCCTTAAGGAACCTTGCAGGGATACCATCGGGACCCGATTCCTTGTTTGTCTTTAGTGAGCGAAGAACCTTATGAACTTTGCGTGAAGAAAGGATAAGGGAGGGCATAGGGTTAGAGAGGGGAAAAGACTGAGGAACAGGTGCGCTGGAATCGTTGATAGAAGAGTTGGCAGAAAAATGAGAGCCAAAGAGAGTGGCTTTGTCAGTGGGAGAGCAAGCTATAGAACCATCAGAACGAATGAGAGGGGGAAAGCTTGAGTTACCGAAGTTTTTGGAGAGATTTTTGACTAAGGACCAGAAGCATTTGTCAGTGGGAGAGGAGTTAAGGTCATCAACTTTCCTTCTTATAAAGGAAGCCTTAGACCTTCGAATCTGAGCTGTACAGCGATTCCTAGCTATAATAAAAGCAGAGCGAGTTAAATCAGAAGGAGAGGCTTGGTAAGATCGGTGAGCCTGATTCCTAACCTGGATAGCCATGGAGCAGGCACGGTCAAACCAAGGTTTAGGGGGAGAGAAAGTTTTTGTAGAAGAGGGGATGTGCGCCTCCATTCCCGCGGTCACAATCTCGGCAACTTTTACAGCTACCCGATCAGGGTTGCGGGACCGAAAGCAGTAGTCATCCCATGGAAAGTCAAAGAGAAAGTTACGCAAATTTTCATATTGAGTTCGCTCAAAGTGCCAAAGGCACTTCGAGCACATCCATATTTTGAATCACATCCATATTTTGAATCAGAATATATTTTTTTCTTTTGCTAAGAGTAACTGAATTTTTTTTTTCTTGAAAGGAGAAAATTTATACTATCTCGGTAGAGACATACGAGCTAAGATGCATCCTAAATCTATTCTTTATCTGTCTAACATTGCAAGAACAGCTAAAGAAATACGCATGCATGCAAGCACGTCTACTATGGACGTGTTTCCTTTTATAAGAGGGAGGGTCGAGTCAAAGCACAAACTCTCTAGTAGTCAAACACATCTCCAAATGGAATTAAAACAAAATAAAAAAAAGTAATCATTGTCAGTAAATTATCTTTTGTGAAGGGTATTGACCACTAGAAATAAAAAAAAGAAGATATCTTATACAAAAAGTTGATAGTTCATAAAAAATAATTTTTTTTATTGTGAATTAAGAGAACAAATAACATTCATTCTCAAAATGAAAACATCAAAAGGAAAAAAATTATCTATTTAAGCTGTGGACTCGAAAATATACGCACTTATAATCGTAATTACATTAATTACCACAATAGCAATTATAGATATCACGAAGATAAAATATCAGCAGATGAACTACACAAAATCATTAATCTCTCATCTCTGCAAAATATTTAGATTCTCATATTAAAACCAACCCAAAATTATTTCATATAAGATTATAAAAAAAACATGTATTTGTGCATAAAAAAATATTACATCACTTCCAAGTAAAAAGAATAAACTTCACTTTAGAATCGTACTCCCATTAAATGTCATGATCTGAGGAAACCCACTTAACGAGAGATTAGTGTTTTCTATGAACGTGAAATTAATGTCTTTTTTTTTTTACTGAAATATCTTATTTAATAGTCATATCATTAATATTCAAATTTGGTTTTTTTTTAAATATGAGAGTCAAAGAATCATCACGCAATGTAATCGTCCATATTCTATATTGTATATGTAATTATTACGAATAGAGCAAGATTTCTTGAATTTCATTGATCTTAATTACCGTACATATGCGTAAATAAAAGACATTATTATGAACTTGTTAAAAATAACAAAATTATGCATACTTTGAAAATTATCAACTTAATTAGTAATGGCCTTTGCTCCCAAAACACTTCTCAACAAAAAATTCCCAAAATCCTATCAGAGTAATCAACTCATATTTAATGTAGGCTCTTTTCGGAGTATTTTTATCCTCTTCTTATCACTTCCATATTCCCACCCATATGATCGCTTACATTGTAGTCCTCCTTCCATCTCTCCGTGTAAAAGGCTCTTGATCTTTTTG
>JAXCGZ010000210.1:52500-55000 GCA_037179515.1 Halocaridina rubra
CATCTTTCACTGTCTCTTCCATCCTCGATCCACCCTTCCTTACTCTCTTCACTTCTTTCCAAAACTTCTTTTTATTCTCCTCATATGACCCAACAAAAATCCTGTCCCACAAATCATTTGCCATCCTCTTCTCTTCCTCTACCTTGCGCTTGGTTTCCACATTTTTCTCCTTATATCATTCATACTTCTCCCTACTTTTACACTGCAGCCATTCCTCAAAAGCCCTCTTTTTCTCTTCCATCTTCATTTTCACCCCTCCATTCCACCACTCGCTGCCCCTCCTCATGCCACCTACAACAAACCTCTTTCCACACACATCACTTGCATTTCCCACAAAACATTCTTTCATCAACCCCCATTCCTTCTCTAACTCCCCAACTTCTCTTTCTTTTACCCTGTCATATGCCACATTCTACCTATCCTGATATGCCTGTCTGTTCTATGGCTTTTTCGACTCTCATCCATGTATACTTATTTATGAACTTCTTCTTGAAAAAACTATTACCTATCTCCAACTCTTGCTCCACACACATATCTAACAGTCTCTTGCCACTCTCATTCCCACCCGGTACCTCAAACTTTCCTACAACACCTTCTAGCTCTCCATCACCCACTCTGGCATTCAAGTCACCCATCACAACTACATTGTTCCTTCTACTCAGACCATCCACACACCTGTCCCGGTGTCACACTCATGATATATATATATATATATATATATATATATATATATATATATATATATATATATATATATATATATATATATATATATATATATATGTATATGCCTCATTCTCCCTAGCAAGGGGGGTGGCAGAGCCAAGAAATGCGCTTTCAACACAATCCACACAAAACTCAACCACTCCTCTCAGCTCCTTGGGGATAAAGGGTTGCCATTGGTCCCTCCCTTCCACCCAGCTTTGGTCATCCACAAGAAAGGTGGGCAAGGATATGCTACAATGAGGCTCAAGAGTCGCAGCTGGATTACCCATTTGGCTTCATCACATGCTATCTTCCCTCACACCCGTCCACCACAGTTCACTGAGATAGCAGGTGCGATAAATCCCTTTGGGTTGCGTCATATATGCTCAATCTTCCTTCACTCATTCATATCTCTTTCATACATTCTTTCCTGTTCCACCGACATTCCAAATGCATTAAGTGCTCAATTCACGCCATCCATCCATCTTATTCTAGGTCTCTCTCTTAACCTAACTCCAGTTACTTCTGCATTCCACACTCTCTTCACTATTCATTCCTCACTCATCCTTTCCATGCGTCCAAACCATCTAATCAATCTCTGATCTAACCTATTCAACAGCTTCATTCCAACACCCGTTCTCTGGCTGACATTCTCATTTCTTACTCTATCTATTCTACTGTAGATACAGCAATCATAGCTCTCAAACACCTCATCTTGATTACATTCAACTTGTGCCTTTCATCCTTTCTTGCATTCCAAGTCTCTTCTCCATAAAATGCTGTTGGTACAATCACACCTTCATATATAATTCTCTTTGAATTCATTCCCAAATATCTATTTCTCATTAAAATTTTCAACACACCTAGACATTTACTAACGTCCTTCACTCTGAGATTTACCTCTACATCCACTCTTGCACTCCTTGTTACTCCCCAGATACTTAAAACTCTCAACTTCTTCAAGCAACTCACCATTCACTCCTACATTCAGTCTGCCAACATTAACACTCCTCGTGCATTTCATGACTTTAATTTTACCAATTTTCACCCGCAACTTCCTTTTTCACACACACTAATAAACTCAGTCACCAAATTATTCAATTCATTTTCAGTATCAGCCACCAGTCCAGTATCATCCGCAAATAGCAATGGACTAAACTTCCATAACCTTTCATTCTCACCCACTAGTTCCAAGCCTCTGTCTAATACTCTTTCATCTACATCCCTTACAACTCCATCAAAATACACATTAAATAACTATGGTGACATTACACAACCTTGACATAACCCAAAGTTTTCCTCAAACCAATCACTCACATCATTCCCAACTCTCACACATCCTCTACTTTTCATGTAAAAACTCTTCACCTTATGCAACAAATTTTCACTTATTCCATACAGTCGCAACACCCTCAACAGCCCCTCTCTATCTACCCAGTCATACGCATTCTCTATGTCCATAAAGGCCCAAAAAATTTCCCATCCTTTCTCCAAGAACTTCTCACACACCGGTCTTACCACAAACACCCTATCCATACATTCTCTTTCTCCCCTCAACCCACACTGTTCTTCCCCAATCAATCTCTCAGTACATTTTCTAATTCTCTCAATTATCACTCTTCCATATACCTTACCAACTACACTCAACAAACTAATTCCCCTAAAACTACTACACTAATACTTATCTCCCCTTTCTTTGTAAAGTGGAACTACACATGCACTCCTCCAATCAATTGGGACCCTTCCTTTCCTAAAGCATACATTCAACAACCTAACTATCCATTCTCCAAATGCC